>JASANA010006844.1:0-51920 GCA_030248095.1 Ptycholaimellus sp. GST1_10
AGCGCATAGGAGGCGGAGGGGCCAAAGGAGTAGGGAGGAGGAGGTCCTGAACGGGTGGGTCTCACAGGGAGGGGTCCACTGGGGCCAGGAGGCGCTGTGCTGGCTCGGGAGCCGGGAAGTAGGGGTCGTAGCTCATCTTCACACAGGTGGCGGAGTAGAAATTCCAGATCAGTTTCTCCATGGTCTCCCTCACACCCACCGAATCGTCTCTGATTCCGTCCAGCAAAGGCTGGAGGTTGCTGGGATGGAAGACGCCCTGGGAGACGAGTTGGAGGAGGATGGACATGCCCTCCCTGTTCTGGCTCTCAAAACACACCTGGCAGAAGTAGCCCTCCTTGAAGTTGTTGAGAAGGTACTGGCAGAGGTTGGGCAGGAAGCGGAGGTCCTCCGGGTTGATGCTGGCCTCCAGTGAGCCCGTCGTGCACGGGAAGCAGAAGCTCCGTCGGCATGCTCGGCAGTTGATGGGCGCGGCGGGTGTGCTGGCGCTGCCGCAACGAGAGCAGGTGAAGTTGGAGCTCATTGTCGTAGCAGGTGTCGCAGTAGTGCCAAAACGACAGCTGCTGTTGGGGCAACAGCTTGCCGGCACCTCCGCAGCTCCTCCTTACTCAGCAATGCTAAAAGAGAAGTGGTAGCAGAAAGGGGGAAAGGGAGGGAATAGGAGGGAGGGGTGAGGGGAAGAAAGGGGATGGCAAGGGTGTAGGCACACTGGGGTTAGGCAACTTCGTGACACTGAGCCTGTCTTACTCCTGTCCTGTCACTGTCCAGTTCTGTTGATCGTCTCGCTTTTCTCCGCTGTCGTGCAAGCATGAGCTAAGCAGACTAATCGTTATTTTCATTCTAACTTTCGTCTGCCCAACTGTTTGCATTGCGTGGCCGATCCTTGTCGCCTTTTTCTTCTCTCGAGACTCGCAGCTTGAACTGGAGCTCACAAGGAGTCTCATCGAAACCGCTGATGCGTAATTTCTAGAGACTGCTTGCGGCTTGATGGGAGACTGTTCCAGCAGGGCCTAGTCATCCTTTCTTGCGAAAGTAGACTTTAACGGCCGTAGTCTAGGGGCAGTTCCAGACGGATCATAAGTTGGCTCGGTCAGAAGTGCCTGAGGAGTGTGGAAGCTAAAGGGAAGGGAGAATTGAGTTACGGAGAAAGGGAGGTGTAGAGAATGGAACGGGAGAGATAAAGGCGGGGTGAGGAATAAGCGAAGCGCAAAACGCTGAAAACTCCTTAAGGGAGGTAGAAAAAAAGGGGAATAGTGGGAAGTAGAGTGGATAGAAATGCGTGGTCCTGGGCAGCAAGATGAGAGCGAAGAGGGAGGGGAGAACGGGTGAACGGAAGGGTGTAATGTCGCCTGAACGGCAACAGGGCTCTCCGCTTCTTCTCACCGAACGGAGAGGTGGGGCAGGTAGTGCCAGGACGGGTAGAGGGGGAGAAGAGAGGGGAGTGGAGAGAGAGAGAAGGGGGGGGGGTGCATGTGTGGGCTAGGGGAAAGAAGGGAGAGGGCGCAAAAACTAGATAGCTGGAAATAGAGGCCCTAGTGAAGGGGCGTTCGTCGTGGGCGGCCTTGAACAGGCAGCTGCCGATCCGGGCTTGCTGCTCCAGGGAGGGGAGGCAGCTGGCGCTTGTCGGCTCTTGACGAATTGGCTGATGAAGGGATGGGAACAAAGAGCCTCGTTCAACTGGTTCTGGATAGGCTGATGATCACCGATGATGAAAGTCCTCTCTCTCTAAGCTGCTGACGAGCTTCCCGTCTTCTGCTTTTGCGCCAGTTTGCTCGAGACTGGTACGAAGATCCCAGAGATAAGTCCGTTGAGATAGAGCTCTGGGATTCCCTTGTCCTTCCCTAATGCCATCGCATCATAGGTTCTGGTGAAGAATCTGGCCAGTGCATGTTCACCAAGGGATTTCCGCGGGTGGAGGCAGGACTCCAGTGGAAGCAGGAAAGTGGAGGGGCTGGATAGCAGCTGTTCCTCCGCTTGGCTCCGCTTGGTTGGGGTAGCCTGTGGCAGCCTATTCTGCCCGGATTGAAGATTGTCGAAAGTGGCACTGTCGACACCGAAGTTGAAATCTCAGAAAGTCGTCGATCGCCTTTCGGAGATTGGCAAAAAATGAACATGAACGGAATTCTCACTTTACACCCGCAGGTCAGCAAAGGAGAAATCCGCTCCAAAGGCTCAGTCTGACAAATTGCCTGAGGACGATGGGTCGGTTAGGCACTGCAGACTGGAGAGTACAGAGCTGGCAATGGGAATGCAGCTCGTGGCCAGGCAGCAGCAGCTGTCGGCAGGTGTTTTCGGATCTTTCCTTCCGTCCGAAAGCTTGCAGGCTGTCATTCTCCAGATGTGAAGAAGACAGGTCGTGAATGGCTGCTGGCCGGAGGCAGGCAGCAGTCGGACCGAAAAGGGCACCTTGTTTTAGTTGCTTGCGTCCAGTTGCGATTGGCCCTTGCAGTCGCTAACTGGAGGATTGGCGAAAGCCTGCTTCTTTGCCCCGCGGGGGGTCACAAAGGAAGGCCTTTCGCTTTTCCGATGCCTTTCAGCTCTGCCTCCTTCTGTACACAAAGTGCAAGTTGGAGGAGAGGTGAGGGAGGCCGAAGGATAGCAATCGAAGATTAGGTAGTCGGTCGTCCGGACGATGTTGTTGGAGTTGCGCAGCGTGGCCATGTTGGCGCTGAAGCTGGGGAAGTCGGTGGGGACGCCGTTCAAGCCGATGGGAAAGGCATCCAGACAATCACTCAACTGCTATCCAAAAAGCTGTGCCATTCTTGCACTGCTTTAGCAGCTTAAACATTTGACTCTTTCTCCTTCAGCAGGTCGTGGTACAGAAGAAGAAGAGTGGGGAATCGGTTAGTTGGAGACGGAGGGGGGGTGAGGGAAGGGAAGCGTGGGCGGAGACTGGTTGTCCGACCCATAATGCTCATCTACCACGACGTCATTGAATAGCTGCATATCACAAAAAACCCAACTGTTGCACCCACTGAGACTATGTTTCCAGAGGCACATGAGCAGGCACCGCGTCCCCTCTCCCTCAATTGATGATGTCCAGAAGAGTAAGTGGAGTTTCCTGCCTGATAAGGCATGGCTGCTTGCAGCTCACGTCCAGCCTGAAGGGTCGGAGTGACTAGAAGCCCCCTGAGAGGCCCCGACTTTGCTGTCCTGCCCTGACATGGTCATCTGTGACCAACTAAGCGACGGAGCCAATTCCTCCCTCAATCCTCCTAGCCTCCTCCAACCCTCCTCCCCTTTCCTTGACCCAAAGCTTCCCACCTTGCCCTTAGCGAAATACTCCTTCCCCTTTACCCTACTCAACCTCTCCTTCTTTCCCCCCACCCTTTTCCCCCTTTCCTTGGACCCTGACAACTTTCAGCCCCTCATTCTTCCGTAACTCTACTTCAGAGAAGATCGGGGCCAGGCTTAGCCGAGTTAGGAGCAGGAGGGGAAAGGAACCAACCTGGACATGCTCTAGGCGAGGCTGGCGAAGTCCGGGTGAAGTAGAACGTGAAGTGCAATGAGAGGCGGCAGCATACTACCTTCTGAGGACACATGCCAATCTCTTCCTCTCCGTTTTCCCTCACCACATTTCCTAGTGCAGTCAAAAGGGTAGAGAAGGGGAATGGGAATAAGAATAGGATAAGTGAGTAAGATGCAGGGGAGTGCCGAAATGAGGAAAGAAGATGGCCCGTTTTGCAGTGCGCTTTGCGCGCTACTGCCAAAACACCCTTTCCCTCCTTCCTTCCCCTCGCCTTCTGTTTTTTCAGAACTAGTGCTCTTGCACATCCTATTTGCATCTTGCCGCCCATTGAAAAGTGGAATTGAGTATAGGATTTTGAGCAGTGTTCGGGAAGAGGACATGTCTGCCCCACTCTTACCATTTCTGTCATGCCGCCCCAGCAACCTTGGCGGCAGCAGGCCACTCTTACACGCTCTCCCCTCTTCCTCCTCTTCTAGCTTTCTCTAATCTTTTCAGTCATCCCTACCGATGGCCCAGGCCTTGCGCTAGAGGCCCACTTGTGAGCCCTTGGCACCCTTTTTCATCCTGCCTCTTCCTTGTTCAGGCCAGTGCGACTCTGGACACCCCTGTTCCTGCCAGATGCCTTTCCGGGGTGGGCGCCTGCCTTCTTTCTGCCACCTTTGTGCAACGCGACAAAAGACTGGCCAGTGCAGCCCTTGGAGCCAACCCAAGCCATGCGATTGCTATCTCTGACCTCTTGCGCTTCCCAGGCTTTCACAAGGCAGAGCGGGCCCTTATGCATACCCCACTCCCCCCTCCCACTCCTATCCGCCCTCCAGCCAGCCCCCAGATAGTGGGCAGGCAGAGCTATCCTGGGCAGGCTGGGGCATGTGTTTCTCCAGGCACATCACTGGATGCAATGCCTGCCCTGTGCACCCTTTCCTTTCCCCCTGCCCCTTGGATTGGGGGGGAGGAGTGTAATGTTTTGGCGGGATTTGAATCGCAGGCCCTCCCTTCCTGTCCCGGTGTTGTGACTTGAGCCAGCCGCCAGGACATCGAGGTCGAGGTGGTCAGCGCACCTGCTCCCTCCTCCACCCCTGCCAAGGACTGCATCCCCAACGACGAGGACATCGACGAGGACGATCTGGAGGCGCAGGCGGCTCGCTGGACCTACGAGGAACTCCTTGCACCATCGCCGCCCAAAGCACCCCAGAGCCAGCCCCAGGAGCTCTTCCCCACCGACGACCTACCGCCCCTCAACCGAGAAGACAGCCTCATCTACCACACCACCTCCCTGCTCCACGTCTACAGCAGCCACACCTTCACACCAGTGGAAAAAAGTTCTCCCATCCTTTCATTCATCAGAGGGCTGTAGATTAGAGCATGGAACAAGAATATTATAAATGATTTATAACGTTTTATAATCATTTATAATCTGGAAGGAAAAGCGTTATAACATTACAACGGGGGGGATCTAGCGGGTTGAAAAGTGGTCTTCAGGAACCAATGCCATTCTCGCTCAGATCAATGGATTTCAATGCGGTTTTTTGCTGTAAACCCGCGAAGGAGTTGATCTATTACCAAAAAAACGTACAGCGTCATAGGGCTCACTAGAAAAAACTTTTTCAATAAGTTTCGACGCCGCGAGTTTATTTTCTCTAACAAAAAAATTTTGTCGGAAATTTTTTTCTTTATTTTCTTTTGAAAACATGTTTTCTGAATAGATCTTGTTGTGACGCATCTGGAATGGTATCATTTGTAGTATATACAGTCTCCAAAGCGGAGCAATGTGCAGCCAAAAAGGGGTAAAATTAGGTTAGGTTCGATTAAATCCAGTTATTTAACCAATTAGATAATTACTTAACTCTAAGATGTTTCGGTTACAAATTTGGTAACTATGATTCCATGAAGGTCAGAAAGCCATTTATGGGGCAACCCACTAAGTTAATATTTGTTGGTTAGCTGGGTTGCTTTTCCATACATGTTATGCAAACTGGTTCTTCATACATGATTAGAGTCACTGTGAGTTGCAGAGATGACTGGCCTGGCCTGGTGGACGCAGAAAGGAGTAGGAGGCTTGGATGCAGGCCTCTTCGACCAGTCCTCCGTCCTACGCAACCTCGCCCTATCCATCCTCTCCAAAGATGGGCACTTGGTTTGAGATTGGCTACAGGCTATAAAAGATAACGTTTATGGGTGTACCGCCTATATACATATAAACGTCTAATATAACGGCTAAGGTGATATATTTTATATTTGACGTATATAGGCGGTACCGTCTATCGTCTATATATATATAGGTGATAGCCGTATATAGACGTTACCGTTTATCGCCTATAAATGATATCTTTGACGTTTTGACGTTTATATAGGCGGTACAGGCTATTGTCTAATATATTATTGGTCTTATTGGTATTCATAGGGACGGGGGAGGCTCCCTATGCTATAACATAGGGAGGGGGGAGGCTCCTTATGCTTAAACATAGAGACGGGGGAGGCTCCTTATGCTATAACATAGGGACGGGGGAGGCTCCCTATGCTATAGCATAGGTAGGGGGGGAGGCTCCTTATGCTTAAACATAGGGACGGGAGAGGCTCCTTATGCTATAACATAGGGACGGGGGAGGCTCCCTATGCTATAGCATAGGTAGGGGGGAGGCTCCTTATGCTTAAACATAGAGACGGGGGAGGCTCCTTATGCTATAACATAGGGACGGGGGAGGCTCCCTATGCTATAACATAGGTAGGGGGGAGGCTCCTTATGCTATAACATAGGGACGGGAGAGGCTCCTTATGCTATAACATAGGGACGGGGGAGGCTCCCTATGCTATAACATAGGGACGGGGGAGGCTCCTTATGCTTAAACATAGAGACGGGGGAGGCTCCTTATGCTATAACATAGGGACGGGGGAGGCTCCCTATGCTATAACATAGGGAGGGGGGAGGCTCCTTATGCTATAACATAGGGACGGGGGAGGCTCCTTATGCTATAACATAGGGACGGGGGAGGCTCCCTATGCTATAGCATAGGTAGGGGGGAGGCTCCTTATGCTTAAACATAGGGACGGGAGAGGCTCCTTATGCTATAACATAGGGACGGGGGAGGCTCCCTATGCTATAGAATAGGTAGGGGGGAGGCTCCTTATGCTTAAACATAGGGACGGGAGAGGCTCCTTATGCTATAACATAGGGACGGGGGAGGCTCCTTATGCTATAACATAGGGACGGGGGAGGCTCCCTATGCTATAGCATAGGGAGGGGGGAGGCTCCTTATGCTTAAACATAGTGATGGGGGAGGCTCTCTATGCTTAAACATAGTGATATGTGACAACATATGGACAGGGAGGCTCCTCCAGAGGAAAAGTTAATTTTTCTGAACAAAATGTGTGAAAATTTTTGCTCCCATGCTCTTTTGACAGCTGTTCTGGCCTTCAAAACGCCTCTCCAGAACCCTAAAAATAGCCGTTAATAGACGGTAATAGACGGTGACCGGAAATGAAATAGGCGTTATATTTGCTGTTTTTGACCAAAAAAAATTACCGCCTAACATATAACGTAAATCGATTTCGATGAAATATACGGCTATACGTCTATATTTAACGCCTATTATTTATAGACGTGCCCATCTTTGATCCTCTCCCTTCCCAGCTCCAGTTGTGATGCTGAATGCCTATTCTCTCGAATGGGGCTGCTTCTAAATGGCCTCCGCAATCGTCTCAATGCTAAGTCTGTCCAGAGCGAGGTCATGTTTGCGGGGAATCAGTGGCTTTTCGAGGGTTACAACTAGCTTTCAGATGTCTCACAGTCTCATGTTGCTTCTACTAGGTTGCCGCACTTTTTGCTGTTTCAATGTTGCCGACAAAAAGACAAGCCCAAAAAATATCACAAAAAGGAATAGCTTTTCATTTCATTTCACTATCATTTCCATCCATTTCGAGCAGCACCTGGAAGGTCACCTAGAAATGCAATGCCAAAACGGAGATTCGCCCTACCTGAAATAAAAATGAAATGAACCGAAATTTTTCCAGGTGATAATCACTGGTTCCAGTTGAATTGCCCTGGCCCAATTCTGCTGCTGCCAGAGATTCGGAGGCTGGTGCCCCCCCTCATTTGACAAGCTTACTTGCAGTTTTTCAACTAAAAGTGCTTTGCAGTAGGGGGCACTGTTCCATTGGAAGCACCTCTTTCCCTACTGCTCCATCACTGTCGCCCCGCCCCTGTGGCAGAGACGTCAGATTACATGCCTCACTGTCTTTCTCTCGTTGATTATTTGGGGGGGGGGGGCTTTTTGAAAGTGATACGTTTTGAGCCAGCCTGGACTGTGGGCTGGATGTTGGCGGATGCTTATCTGTGGGCATTCTGCCCATCGAACGGGCTGGACTACAGCATCCGCGTCGGCGACACCTTCCAGGGCCTCGCCATCACCACCTGCTCTGCGGTCCTTTCCCTTCATTCCCTTCCTTCTACCTTTGATCAGTCCAAAGAGTGAGGGGTACTTGGAGGGAGTGATGGTGGAAGTGGTCGGCTGGCTGGATGAGCTGCTTCAGCCTCAGGAGTGCACCCGACATCTCCCCGCCGCCTTCCTCTTTTACGCGGCACCAGATGTCTGCTATCTCCTCTTCTACTCCTCCCCTGCCCCTCTACTCTACTTGGCTTTCAGCCCCCTTCAAAGGAGCTTGAGCTGGGGCCTCTTTTTTGAGTGATCTCAGCTTTATTGCTGGAAAGTGGTACCGCCTAACGGCGGTTACCAAACAGTGGGAAGCAATTGCGGCAGGAGATAGAATGGCAAGTACTCAGCTGCGGGACATATCAGATGGTCAGTTGGAATGGGGGCCAGGTAGGGCACCGGACACAACCAGCAGCTGCCGCAGCCAAGCCTCGAGCACGCCCCGACCACCTAGGACCACCGACTCTGCCAATCCATTCCATATCATGCGTACCCGGTGGGGCCATGAGCGGGCGAGTGGACCCCCACCCCATTGAGGCGGCTCTAGGTGGTGGCGGCCTCTGAGGGGCGAAAAGATGCGAGGAAAGTAGACTGGGCAACTGTGGAGGGCTATTTGGCTGCTGGCACTGGCTGGGGAGAGGGAAGGAGGGCCTGAGGGGGCAAGAAAGGTGTTGAGGGATGGGCTTGCGGGTGTGTGTGAGGAGGCAGTACTGGGGAGGGGCAGTAAGCGGCCAGAATTAGCTGCTAGGTAAACCTGTTTGTAGCATTTCTGAAGCAAGATGATGTCTGCTAAAATGCGGCGAAACTCCAGTGTGCCCCAGCCTAGAGCCTTAAGCCTGCCTTCACTATGCGCCAGAGAGCATGGCCAGCAAGTATGGCTTCTGCATCACCGCAATACACTTAATCCAGTCAGGCTTGATTGATTGATCTTTACTCCGTAATGCACGGGTGAAAAACAGAGTAGCAAACGTAGTGGTACTCTGAATGAGAAGAGAGAATCATTTGTGGCTAGATCACGTTGTCCGCATCCAGAAGCCTGTTGATGGCCTCTAGGAAGAGCCTTCGCCGCCCACCCGCAACCTCCGCCGGAACCCGCCTCCAGAAGCCCTGCACCCGGCAGGGCCAGAGAGCCTGCCCCCCGCCCCCAGCTCCTCCCACCACAGCAAAGTGGTGACGTCCGCGTAGGCCAGTGTGGATGAAAGGGAAGAAAACTGGGCACCCATGCCAACTTTCCTGTTGTGCTGGTGAGGGGGAGTTTTCTGCAGAGCTTTTTGAGAGGCAAATGAGGAAACACTTATGGAGCAGCAGTAGGTCAGCAGTTATGCGTCGACGATGCAGTGAGTCCAAATTGAGGAGTGAGAGGCGTGCGTGATAGCCACCAGCAGGTGAGGCTAGGCGACAGCGGCGCATGATAAATTTAGTAAAGTTTCGTTGCACTTTTTCAATTTTATTTGATTCGCCAATGCCTGCTGGGGACCAAACTGGTGATGCATATTCAAGCTGTGGACGAATGTAGATGGTGAATGCTCGGGACAGTAGTTGTGGAGTGGCAGCATGCAGACACTTTTTAATCAGGTGTGCCGTGAATTTAGCTTTGTTAATCATGCTTGTAATATGGGCCTTATAGTTCAGGCTAGGTAGCATGAGAATGCCAAGGTCTCGTATGCCCTCTGATGGAGCAGCGGGGATGGGTAGGCCTGATACTGAGTAGCCGGGCGCAGTGCCAGGGCCTATGCGGTAGCTGCTGCATTTGTGTGGGGCAATAGAAAGCTGCCAGGCCTTTGACCAGGAGGTGAGAGCACTGAGGCCAGTGATGAGAGCATGAGGGGAGGATGAGGCTATGCGAAGGTCATCAGCATAAGTCCAGAAATGGAGCTCGGGTATGCGGGAAAGCTGCCAGGTGAGGGGGAGCAGAAAGATGTTGAAAAGGACTGGCGACGAGCTCCCCCCCTGAACTATGGAGGAGGTCGCTGTGTGTCTGGAGGAGATGTGTGTGCCGATTCTTGCCCTCATGCTACGCCCACAAATAAACTCTCGCAAAAGCTCAGTTACAATGCCCCCCATTCCTATTGCCTGGCAGGCATGAAGAAGCTTCTCGTGTGACACAGTGTCAAAGGCCTTAGCTATGTCGATGTTGATAACATCAACAGCTAGTTTTTGTGCCAGCTGTGAGGAGACAAAGCTTTGGAAGGAGAGGTGGCTGGTGGTGGTTGAGCGGCGAGCTCTGAAGCCATGCATGGCTGCTGGGAGAATGGCAGAGGATTCTAAGTGGCTGCTAAGCTGCTTGGCCAGGATCCTATCAAAGATCTTAAGTAGCCCTGGTAGTAGTGCGATTGGGCGGTAGGATGAGCATTTTGAAGGCTCCCCTTTGCGCTTGTAGATAGGGCATACCAGTGAGTCCTTCCACTGAGATGGAAGCTCACCTGTGACACAGCAGAAGTCAAAAAGTAGCCTGAAAGGCAAAGCAAGGCTTTTGCGAGCAGCTTTAAGGAGCACTGGGGGGAGTCCATCTGGGCCCATGGAGCGTTTTGGCTTAAGGCCCTGGAATGCCTTGTGTATATCGGCCAGCTCAAAATGGAGGTGAAGGAGTGGGGCATAAGGTGGAGTGAGTGCCGATGGGAGAGGAGGGGTGTGCCAACAGCTGGCAGAGGGTTCAGTTGGGAAGGCGCATGGTAGATGCCCATCATCCTGGCTGAATGCTGATGCAAATTGCAGCCCAAAAAGCTCAGCCTTCTCAGCATCGGCAGTTGCATAAGTGGGCGCGGACTGAGGGAGGCTGTTGGGACAGAGGATGGGAGGGATTTCGCTGCTCTTACGCCCTGTGCGTTTAGCTATGAGCTTGTATAGAGGTGGGCCAGATGAGAGGTGTGAGGGGGGGCCATTTGGAGGGCGAAGGAGGCGCTCGTCTTCCCTCCTGTAATCCCTGCTCACTGCGCGTCTAATGGCAAGGCATAAGCGGCGGTACTGCCACCGAGTGCGCGGGGATGTTTTGCGCTTGGGGAAAAGTCGCCAGCGCTGCCTTAGAAGGCGGAGGGTGCGGCGGGAAAGGGGGCAGTTAGTGCTTTGCCGTTTCTGACTTGGGCCAGTTAGTGGTATGCATTCCTCGATTGCCTCCCTAAGCATCAGCTCCAAATAGTAGCAGAATCGAAGTGGCTGAATCGAACATGAGACATGAATTGAAGGTGTTTTGGGAGAGGATGAAGAGGATGCTGGTGCTCAAGCTGTGCAGCCAGCTGCCGAACTTGGCCGAGTTTGGGGCCGAGTATGGGATTGTGATCCTAGCCCTGAAGCCCCGTGAGAACTACAGCAACTGCCTCAGGGGCATCTGCCCCTTTGCCAACTCCACCCGCTGGGAAGACCATGTCAATTAATTTTTATCCATTAATTTTTGATTCTTTTGATCTTTTTTACAAGGAATTATTGGACAATTGTTCAATGTTTTTCATCTCTTTATCTTTTTGAAATAAACATTTGTGCTGATTCCATGCCTTTCACTATGCGGAAAAAGCAAAAGCAATTGCTGGAATTTAATAAAAGCCCAGAAATGAAATGCCAAAGAGTTTTATAAGTTATTGACCTCACCCAAAAGCTGAGAGAGCAGGGATCAGAGGGAGCAGGGAGCATAGAGAGCAGCATAGAGAGAGGATCATGATGAGCATGAGCTCACCCAAAAGCTGAGAGAGCAGGGATCAGAGGGAGCAGGGAGCATAGAGAGCAGCATAGAGAGAGGACTTGGATGATGAGCATGGACTTGGGCTTGGAATAATGTTGCCCATAGCTTAAAATTGCTACCTTACAACCATTCAAACTGAAATCCCAGAAGCAGGTAGTTATAGGCTTAGGGCATTTGTTTGACAAGAAGAAAACCAAAAATTTGAAAGTTTAAAATTTATTCTTGTGGGTTTTCTGGCACATTACATATGTTTTAACAATCCTTTTTGGTTCTAAAGCGATCTACATACTCAGATTCCACCAAAACACAGCATATCAAAAAATCGCTCACTTGCAACACCACGGCGTGATCATGCACACAATTGCGCCACGCATGCCTGTTGAAAATTTTGTTCTTGTGTGTTTCGTGGCACATGTCATGTATTTTTAACAATCCTTTTTGATTCTAAAGCAAACTGCCTACTCAGATTTAGCCAAAACAAAGCAGATCAAACAAGGTATTCTCGGCTGCTGCCAAGATGCGCGGCCTTTGTCCAGATAAAAAGCAAAGCAATTCCTTTTAACTGCTTTAAGATACTGCGGCAGCAAACGTATCTGCCAAATCTAAGCTGAGTTTATTGAAAATCCAGTAATTTATGGATGTTCGAATTTTTGAAACATCAAGATTTTAGGTTTTTGACTATAAATCAAGAAATAATAAATGTGTTGAAAAATTCAATATATCACCATTAGAGACGTACATGCCAAAATTCAACTGATTTCATTGAAAAACCATCGATTTATGGATGTTCAAATTTTTGAAACATCAAGAATTTAGGTTTTTGGCCATAAACTGAGAAATAACAAATATTTCGGAAATTCCTTTTGCCAGCTTCAAGATAGCACCTCGACGGACATACCTGCCAAAAATCAGCCAATTTCGTTTACAAACCAGTGATTTATGAATTTTCGTACTTCGAAACATCAAAAAATTGAGTTTTGGGCAAAAATCGAAAAATTACGTCAAGCCCAAAAAATGGCCTGGAGATATCACCCAGGCGGACTTTCATGCAAAAAATCAGCCAATTTCGTTGAAAAACCAGTGATTTATGAATTTTCATACTTTGAAACATCAAAAAATTGAGTTTTGGGCGAAAAACGCAAAATTACGTCAAGCGCAAAAAATGGCCTGGAGATACCACCCAGTTGGACCTTCATGCAAAAAATCAGCCAATTTGGTTGAAAAACCGCGGAGGCCGGGCCCCGGAATGACATATATATATATATATATGCGGAAAGACGGACGCAAAAATGAGGTAACTGCTTAAGCTGGCCTTGGCCGCCCGCCGCTTCGGGCAGGGCGCCAGAGCTCCTCCGGCCTCCGGGCACGGGTGCTACGACCCCTACGCTTCGCCTAGCATGCTTCGCATGCTAGGCTACGCTCCAGGGCCTCCGCACCCATGCCCTCCGGCCTCCGGAGCTCTGACTGCCCTGCCCTCCGCGGCAGGCGGCCGTCGGCCGCGCAAAAATCGCTCCCTTGCTACTCCATGGCATGATCATGCACATGATCATGCCACGACCGCACTGCTGTTAAAAAAAGTTCCTCCCCGAAATCTGAGCCTCCTGAATTGCATGGAATAGTTTGGTGTTATCTAATGGCTGTTCTAGATGTAGAAATTCATGACAAGTCCGATGGTGTGCTCAGTGTTACAATGTTGTCAACAAATTTTTTAGAAAATGGGCTCCAGAAACTTGCGGCGCGTCCAACCCCTACAAGTGTATGGGTCGGACACACCTCGGAGTTGCAAGGAAGCGGTTTTTATCTGCTGCGATTTTGGGATATCTAATGGCTGTTCTAGGTGTAGAAATTCATGGCATTTCCGATGGTGTGCTCAGTTTCTCAATGTTGTCAACAAAATTTTTAGAAACGTGAGAGATCCCACAAGACCTCGACAAGGTCTTGGGAGTCTCCACCAGGCCTCCCAGGGCCATGTCAAGGTCTTGTGGGATCTCTCACGGCCTTGTCGAGGTCTGGTGGGATCTCCCAAGGCCTTGTTAAGGTCTTGTGGGATCTCCCAAGGCCTTGTGGAGGCCTGTACCCGTTTCAAATTCAAATGGCAAGTTTAGGGTAGGGAGCGATTCAAATTCAAGGTTGTGGTAGGGAGCGATTCAAATTGCTCTAGGCCAACCTACCCTGGATTCTTGGTCAAAGTAGGAAGGCTCCCATTCAAAATCCTGCCTTTTCCCTAAACAACCAAGGCAAGGAGGGAATTTTTGCGCATGTCTAGGCGTTAGCCAATGCTGTAATATTTCTCCAAAGAAAGACAGAAAAAAGTGGAATATGGCTTGCTTTGGGGAAGCTGAGAATGTGTGGCTGGCTTCGGAGCTGGTGAATGCAAAGGAGCTGCTGAATGGCCGCAGCAACTTTGCGGATAACAACTCTGCCAAGAAGTCCTTCTGGGCCAACCTTGCCAAGGATTTCAACTCCTAGTTCCCCTGGAATCGCCAGACTTCAGACCAAATCAGATAATGGTTACCCTTCTTTCTTTAGCATTCTACAAATTAGCACAGTGGGCTGCAGAGCCCACAAATTGAAGCAGAATGCGAAAAAAGAGGTGAATCAGCAGTGGAAGGCATGGGTGAAGACAGGCGGTGGAGCCCCTCGAAAACCCATGAAGGCCTATCTGCAAGTGATCGCGGATGTGTATCAGGTCTTTCCTATTCTTTTTAGCTGTCCTTTCTTTTCAAACTTGCTGCCGCAGGATGATCCGAGCTGGGCTGGCTGTGATCCGATGGAAACGGCGGGCTTTGCCCAGTCTTCCACCACCTCTACTCCTCCTCAGGCCCCCATTGCCCTCTCTTCTTCCCAGGCTTCCACTAGCCCCTCTACTCCTCTGGCGCCCATCACTCTCTCTCCTCCCAAGATATAGTGCTCTCTGATCCAATGCCACCAAGAAATTGGAGCTTCACGGAATGCGCAGATTCTGCTGCGCAGATACTCCCCGGGAAGGAGTCTCAGCTAAACTAGCCTGTGCTATGGCATAAAACAACAGCAATTTGCAACAGCATAAAACCGCTAAAGCAACTAAACCTGCCTGCCTGCCCGGAAACTAGAACATGGAAACAAAGAAAGCAATTCACTGCATGAAAGCAATGCCCAGAGATCACCGTCTCTAAAACTTGGAAGCTGGTAAATATGCTGCGAACACAGAGTCCAAATTGAACAGATTGAGCGAGAGATTGAACGAAAGGCCAAAGTGAGCGGGGAAAGAGTGAGTGGCAGGTGGGCCAGTCCCTGTGGACAGTTTCTGGGGTCTTCACCGCCTACTAGCTTTTGCCTTGGGCAGTCAACTGGCATGGCGCAAAGCCAGCCCACTCCCTGCTGCCCCTCTCTGAAAGGCTTGGCATGAAAGGAAGCTGGGCTGCACTGAAAGACACTGGCTCACTATCTCAGGGACCCTGCTCTGGCCTAGGAAGAAAGGGAAAGAAATGAATCGGAAGATGGGGAAGGAGGGTGGGTTTAGGGGCGACAATGCAGACGCCGTTGAGCTTGCAGGCCACGCGCTGTCAGCTGCTCCACAGGCCGCACTCCCGCTGGACCTGGATTGAAACCCCGCACCCCATTCGCTTCTCCACCACCACCAGGAACACCGTTTAGCAGTGGAGTATCTGGAGCCGTAGCCCCAGAATCCTCCACAGGTGCTTTCGTAGACTTGCACTTGGAGCGTTTCCGGCGACCCACTCGCTTTGGCTGCAATTCCACCCCAGGGCTATGCTGTTCTGGAAGGCTGAGAGGACCACCGGAAGCAGGTGGTGCATAAAGGTTCTCATCCAGAGAAGCCTCTAGCGGCACCACATGCGAGATGGAGTGGACGATGTGGCGTCCCTTGGCATCGGCAATCTCCACGTAGCGGACGATCCCGGCAGCGTCGGGCAGGTGCCGCACCACTCGCACTAGCTTCCACCGCTGCCTGGGCACCGCCTCCTTTAGAAGCCCCGTGCTCCCCACTGGCAGCCAGTCCACCGGGCTCTTCTTTGCCCTCGCTGCCGCTGCCAGGTGCACTCGCTGGATGTAGCTCAGGTACTTGGACTGCCAGCGCTGGCAGAGCTCTTGGACCACCCTGTCCTGCTTCCCCAGCCCCGTCCGCAGACGCTGGGCCTCCAGCTCCTTGCCGGGCTCCTCAAAGCACCTCTGCACCAGGAAGTCACAGGGGCGGAGTGGGCTGAAGTCCGTGGGGTCCTCTGTGAGTGGGCATAGCGGCCACATGTTCACGCAGCCCTCCACCCTGGCCAGGATGGTGAGGAAGTCGTCCTGGGAGACTGTCTTGTGCCAGAGATGTGGTTTCAGGGACTCCTTCAGGCAGCCATCGTCCAGCATCTGCTCCACCATGGCCTGCACTCCTGCCCCCACCGTTGCCTCCTGGCAGCCCGGGCACAGGATCCAGCATCCCGTCACCTTCGTTCCTCCCTCACAATGCTCAGACAACTTGTCAGAGATCTCGATAGAGGCAGAGCCCGGGGGGTTGAAGCAGGCGTCGAGGTGGGCTATGCAGAAGTGCTGGGCGCAGTTGCCGCAGGTGACCCTCTGCTTCGCATGATTTCCGTCCGCCCCGCCCAGGCAGGCCTTGCTGCACTTTGCCTTCAACGTCCGCGGCAAGAGTGGAGGGTAGGCGGCCATCTTGGATGATGATGCAATAGGAGGAAGTGGCCCTTAGCAAGCTGTAGCTGACGCTGGCGGTGCCGTCCAGGCCCACGCAGTCGTCCTTCCACCTCAGCTGCGTCCTCAGCCACTCCAGATTCGACTTAGATACAGTGCTCCATGAAGTTCTTGGAGTTCTTGGAGTTCTTGGAGACTTGGGTTCCAGGATCAGTGTTCTGTACAGGCTCCATGTAGTTCTTGGTCCGACTGTTTATCTCTCTCTCCAAGGCCCAGACACTGCGAAATCCCACCCTGGCACTCAGGGCTGCGCAGACACCTTCACCTTCCACTTTGCCCAAGCAGGCTCCCATCGTCATGCCATCATCTCAGCCCTTCCCTTCCACAGCTCTTTCTCAGCCCGAGGCTCCCTCTGCACCCTCCTCTCCACCCTTGGCCCCTTTCCTCTCAGTCTATATGCCCCCTCCAGCCCTCGCCAAGCTGCCTCATGGAGCCTTCCACCTCATCTGCCTTCCTCAAACCAGCCAAGAATGAAACTTCTGGTGCTCTAAATTTCTAGATTTCTCTCAGATTTCAAGATTTTTGTGGTTGACAGATGCGCAGAGCTCTGCCCAAAAGGCAAAGAAGGGCGAATCGTCATCATCAGAAGAGCGCATCCAGGCCAGCGTCTTAATTGCCAACCTCAGCTCCGCCCAAATTTCCCTTTCCAAGGCTCAAATTCGCGTCCTTGAGAAGAAGGAGGCCCTCATTGAGAAAAAAAGCCGATTGTTGGATGTCCAGATTGAGCTCAATAGGGCTTCTCTAGAAATCAAATCAAAGCGTGAGAAAGTGCTGGACTTGAAAATCCTAAAGCTTGAGAAACAGAATGCCAGCTTAGACCGTCTGTTCCTCCATGATGTCTAAACTGTTCCCTGGCTCTTGATCAGTTTTTTTATTGCATATTTATTGCTACTAAGTCATTTTTTCTAGTCACTGTGATACTGCAGTTTATTGCTGCTTAGCCAATCCTGCTTAGACATTCCTGCTTAGCCTCTCCTGCTTAGCTTTTGCTCTTTAGACAACATAGCACTGGAAGTCTGGTCCAATTTTTGAGCAAAAATCACTCAAAGTAATTGCGCACAACATATTCCCAGAAGAGGCGGCCCTCATTACGCACATTCACCTCTTGGCCCTCCAGTGGCGCAATGGGCGCATACTCTAGAATCACTTGTTCATCATCAAATTGATCAGGCTGTGCGAATTCTTTGGCGATGTTGTGGAGAGCGAAGGCAGCGATGATGATCTTCTGTGGTTTCCGCACATCCATCACTCGCAGCATTCCTCCCAGACCCGGAAAACGGTGCTTTCCTTGCCCACAACAGTTTTCAATCTTCAATCACCAGCCCTCTTTTAGGTCTATATTTGGAAAGGATCCGAAACTGTTAACCTTTAACTGTTAACCCCTCCTCAGTGCGCAGTTGAATCGTTGCTGGGCTCGATTTTCTGGACGAGTGAAGGATGTGAGGAGCCAGCGTTTGCCATTGCCGTATCCACTGTCGCCCAGTAAAATGTCATCATTCTCCCCATTCTTGAAGGCTTCGATGAAATTGGAGGCCATAGTTTTGGAAGAATGAGCGCTTGGACTGGTATGCTTCAGCTGGGGTTGGCCAGCGAATGTAGTCGTCAGCTGAGGCAGCAATGGAGTCGAGTACACGCCAGACAGCCGCGTAGGCTGCTCCAGTAGA
This sequence comes from Ptycholaimellus sp. GST1_10, assembly GCA_030248095.1. Classification (NCBI taxonomy): domain Eukaryota; kingdom Metazoa; phylum Nematoda; class Chromadorea; order Chromadorida; family Chromadoridae; genus Ptycholaimellus; species Ptycholaimellus sp. GST1_10. The sequence continues at coordinate 17,926 of JASANA010006844.1, forward strand.
CACCCTGCCCAAGTCCCCGTTGTGGATGTGGAAGACGTTGGAGGAGAGGAAGCGGAGGGTGAGCAGCATTTCTTGCTCAAGTGCCAGCTCTCATTCCTGCCGCCCTGCTTTTGCCAGCACAAATCGCCTGGACAACTCTCGAACTGCTCCCCAATCAAACGTGGATGCAAACCATCAGGATAAAAGCATGCCGACAAGTTCAGCTCTCTTTGATGCCTACTCACCACCACCACCTACATGCAGCACTTCATCGACTCCAACAGGTGCAAGATGCCAGTGACCTGGGGCGGGTTTCACGTCGGTAGGATGCCCATTTCATGTCGATGTCTACTGGTGTCCACAACGTGAAACAGGTGTCATAAATTTCTGCTGACACAGACATGAAACAAGAGTCGACATGAAATGGATGTCAGTAAGTCTCCACCAAGTTTGTGGACGTCATTGCTGACATCCATTTCACGTTGACTACCATTTCATGTCGACCATTCCATGTCAATATTCTCTTCATGGCTTATTGTGTACACAAGCGAATTTTTCCCACATGTTTGAAAGCCATATGACGTGAACCATCGAGCAGAAAAATATTAGTAAAAAATATTTAAAAACCTTTTTCCTCATACTTGCTTTACTATAGATTTGAATACATGTTTTTGTTTGCATGCTTAAAATGGGTGCATAAAAAGGAACAACTGAGTTTATTGTTTGCAAAAAAATAATGTACTCAAACTTTAAAAATATATCTGATACCATCGGCAAGCCAAAATTAAGTATCTTTTCTCACAAATATTCAATTGCCGAGTTTAAAGTCTAAGAAATACATCTACTACTGCAGAGGCGGAGCTAGGATTTTGGTTCGGGGGGTGGCTAAATTTCAGAAAAATTTTGATAATCAAAATTAGGATCTAGCAATAACCCCGAAAACGTACACTTGGGTCAAAATGACTCACTTCGCGCCAGCCCAATTAGAAACAAGTATATGGCGCAAAGCGCATTAGGTGACCGCGGAGTGCATCCTATATATGAAATTTGTCACTCAAAAAAGCAAGTATGTGGTTTGTCAACCAATTTCAAAAGTAAGCAGAGATTTAGAAACAACAAATAAGACTTGTGAACAAAACAAGGTATTCTCGGCTGTTGCTAAGATGCGCGGCCTTTGTTCCAGATAATAAGCTAAGCAATTCCTTTTAACTGCTTTAAGATACTGCCGCAGCAAACGTATCTGCCAAATCTAAGCTGAGTTTATTAAAAACCATTAATTTATGGATGTTCGAATTTTTGAAACATCAAGATTTTAGGTTTTTGACTATAAATCAAGAAAAAATAAATGTGTTGAAAAATTCTATTATCAACTTCAATATATCACCATTAGAGACGTACATGCCAAAATTCAACTGATTTCATTGAAAAACCATCGATTTAGGGATGTTCAAATTTTTGAAACATCAAGAATTTAGGTTTTTGGTCATAAACTGAGAAATAACAAATCTTTCGGAAATTCCTTTTGCCAGCTTCAAGATAGCACCTCGATGGACGTACCTGCCAAAAATCAGCTAATTTCGTAGAAAAACCAGTAATTTATGAATTTCCGTACTTTGAAACATCAAAAAATTGAGTTTTGGGCAAAAATCGAAAAAATACGTCAAGCCCAAAATATGACCTGGAGATATCACCCAGGCGGACTTTCATGCAAAAAATCAGCCAATTTTGTTGAAAAACCAGTGATTTATGAATTTTCGTACTTTGAAACATCAAAAAATTGAGTTTTGGGCGAAAATCGAAAAATTACGTCAAGCGCAAATAATGGCCTGGAGATACCACCCAGGCGGACCTTCATGCTAAAAATCAGCCAATTTGGTTGAAAAACTGCAGAGGCCGGGCCCCGGAATGACATATATATATATATATATATATATATATATATATATATATATATATATATATATATGCGGAAAGACGGACACAAAAATGAGGTAACTGGTTAAGCTGGCCTTGGCCGCCCGCCGCTTTGGGCAGGGCACCAGAGCTCCTCCGGCCTCCGGGCACGGGTGCTACGGCCCCTACGCATCGCCTAGCATGCTTTGCATGCAAGGCTACGCTCCGGGGCCTCCGCACCCATGCCCTCTGGCCTCCGGAGCTCTGACAAATGCTAAAATTCCGGGTCTACCCCTCCAGATCTTCCTAAAATATTATTACCTTTCAGGAAAAAAAGTTTGTCCAAATCCGTTGAGAATTCGCCCGTTCCCAGCATTTCCAGATACAGATATATATACATATATATATATATATATATATATATATATATATATGAGGACAAAAGTTCTGTAACCTCTATAGACCGCGGAGCGCCCTTCGGGCCACTCCGCGGTCAAAAATTTGAAACTCCACTTGAGCATACAGCATGAAGCATGAAATGTGAAATGCAGCAAATTATCAAGCATTCATAGTCATGTCATTATATTCTATGTCCATTTTTTAGAATTCAAAAAAACTGAAGGGTGATGCTTATCTCAACCTGCTTCTTATTTCTCATTATTTATTTCTAAAATAATATTATAAAAAAATACAACTATTTATTTTATTTATTTAAAATAATGCCTAAAAATCATGAAAACCATAAAAATTACAATTCAAATAAGTTTCCGCAAAACAGTCCACATGTGTCTACAGGCCCCCTCTGTAGACACTTTTTGCAGACATAGTCCGCAGGGATGGTGGACATTGTGGACTGCGGACGTGGACAAACGTGAAAGAGGTGTCGGCGTCTACGTCCACTGTGGACGTGGACATGTCCACTTGTGTCCGCATGGACATATGTTTTGTACATGTCCACAAAAAAGTAGACATGATGTGAAACCGACCTCTGGGCAGAGAAGCAGCCACTCTTGCTCAGCCTCATCCATGAGGTCCAGATGGTCACCTACGACGACCTCTGTGAGCACTTCTGCTCTGACAATGACAACAACCACTGGGCCGCCAACCAGGCCCACCAGTTCAGCGCCCAGCTCATCGACAGCCTGATTCGGGTCAGGTCGCGGTTCGGCAAACAAGAGCCAACTGAGGGCGGGCTGCCACCAATCCTGCTGCCGGCCGACCATCAGCTCACCCGCCTGCTCATCCACCACGTCCAGCCACGAATGGCCATGGGCCAGCGTTGGCCATGCTCGGGATCCTGCGCCAGACTTACTGGGTCCTGGGGGGCTACCAGACCATTGCCCAAGTCCTATGGGGATGTCAGCTGTGCCACCTAATGAAGGCTGCCATGCCCCATGGCATCCCTCGCGGGGACCTGCCGGCAGAGCATTTCCAGCCCGACCGGCCGCCATTCAGTTTGATCATGGTTGACCAGATTGGCCCATTCACCACCTATAACAGGAAGAATGGCACATAGACGAAGCGCTGGCTGCTGCTGTTCACGTGCACCTCCATCCGGGCTGTCCATCTAGAAGTACTCGCTAAGTATGATGCCGAAGCTGCCTGCACCGCCCTGGAATGCTTCTGGGCCCACCATGGGCTCACAAACGGGACAATCTGGATGGATCAAGCCCAGATGGAGCCACAGTGGCCGCCAAGCAGATGGAGAGGGAGGCCTTAGACATGTCCACCTTCGCCGCCATGCACACCATCCATTTCCGCTTCTGCCCAGGCCAGGCTCCCTGACACCATGGCGCCATGGAGCACATGGTCAGGGTTGTGAAGAGCTGTCTGTGGCTGGCCATGTGGAATCAGCAGCTGTCCGATAAGGCTTTCCACACCTGAGCTTGCCACATCGAGTCCGCCCTGAACTACCACCCCCTCTGCCCACTCACAGCCAGGGTGGACGATTTATGGCCTCTCACTCCCACTGGTATCCTGACACCCGGCATTGATGCTGAGCCATTTGTGGAGGGCGAGCAGTTTGGGTCTGCCATCCGCCACCTGCTCCAATGCCACCCGCATGCTGCCACCGAGTTCCACCGCCAGTTTGCCTCTGAGTACGCTGGCTTCTTGTGGTCGGTCCACCTCGCCAAGGCTGCCTGCCGCCGAGTCTGCCCCCAGGCCCTCCTGCCCATGGGGGCGGGCTGCCAGCTCAAGGACCCCAGCCCCTGCAGCCTATGGAAGATCATCCGTGCCATCGCCACCTATGCCTATAAGCATGGAGTTGTGCATTTGGCAGATGTCATCAATCAGCAGGGCTACGTCACCTGCTGCAGCATTGCGCATTTGCTGTTGACTGAGGCCCCCGCCTTGGTCGCAGCTCCGGCCCCTGGTCCCCACATCTACCTTCCCAACTCCTCCTCCTCTGCCCAGGCTGTAGGTGGGGAGATGAGTGAGATGTCAGCGATGGACGCGGGTGAGGAGCTGGCCATGCTGCGCGAGGCACCGAAGGAGTTGGGCAAAGCGGGTGAGTCCGAGGATGAGGACCTCATCGTCGACTAGGACATCATCGCAGCAAGTGCCTTTGGCTGTTGTCTGAGCTTTCAGTTCAGGCTCAGCCTCCTTTTGCAGTTGCCCCCTTTTCTCCCCTCCTCCTTCCTTCTCTTTCCCCCTGCCTTGCCCCTGCTGGCTGATGCAGATTTGAGCAGGTGTCCGTCACTGGCTTTCTCATCGCCATCTTTGCTCCCTTCCCCTTCCCCACATTCCGTCAATTCCCCCTCCAGCCCCACATCCCTCACTTCTCTCCTCTACCCCCGCCCCCTTGTCCCTGCTTTGCCTGCAAACCAGTGTGAAAGAGAATGCCCAGCCTTGCACGATGCCGGTGGCCCCGCAAGGGGAGGCTTCAGGCCCGTGGAAACTTGCTGCACAGCATGGCCTCTCACCGGCTCCTCTTTTCCATTTCCCCCTCATTCTCCCCTGCCCAGCCAAGCCTGACCCCCTTTCTCCTAGCCAAATAGTCTATCGTATCGCAGGAGTCTGCAGAACATGCTTTCATATGCTCCCATAGTCGTCATCTGCTGCTTTAGCATCAAATAGTCGGTCAATTGTGCAGTCTAGATTGAGTCCAGAATTAGTCCAACAATTTAGCCCATTGTGATGTGGTTTTTGGCCCAGTTTCGCTTAGCCCGGAATCAGGGAGTTTCGGTGCCAATTTACCCTTCTTGTTAATTTGCTCACATAATAGAATCATGCCTTATCCAAATATTCCCAAACATTCCAAATTTTTGAGCGAGCTTCAGAATTGAGCAATCTTCTTTGCTGCTGGATTGTTGCAGTTTGCTGCCTTTGCGGCTGTTTTGCTGCTGTTTTGTGATTGAAGAAAAAAATTTCATCCACTTCAGTAACAATCATTTGTCAATTGAATGAGAAAAATAATTTCCCCTACTTCAATCGCAGGTAAAATAAAGATAAGAGATACTTTTTGGGTTATTTTAACCCACTATATAATAATATAGACACATTGCAATGGTCATTGTGATTTATGCCAAATACTTGCTTTAAAACATGCTCAAAGAATAAATGTTTTTACTGATAATTTTAACAGGTAAACTTAATTTTATCACTCCAAGTGTAATCGGAAAATTGGGTTTAGTAAAGCATAGTTGGAAACAAGGGCCATCATAGGTATTTTCGAATCATGGGAATCATAATTATGTCTTGCATTGCGACATGCATATACCATAGCAGATTCCGGCGACAGCTATAATGGGATTAAACCAGCAATAAGCACAGTTTCCAGTGCAGGACTTTGACGCAGGCATGCGAGTAAGTTCCCCCTGAAACGCAATTGGATTGATTGTTTTCATTCCTCTGCCTAACCTGAATTTCTACATTTCCTACGTGCTGCCAATGCTTTTTAGCTGGAGTGGTGCTTGAATTATGGCACAGCAGCAGAAGAGAACACAGCAAGACCAAAAGCTGCATTTTAGATGTTTTCTCCTGGATACAACCGTTGTGAAACTGTTCTTCGTTGGCAAAAATGGCTTGGCTGCATGGTATTGTAATTGTAATAACGGACATTTGCCTGGCAAAAGGCAATTGATGTGATAGCCTTTCTTCTAATAAATTCTTTTCAGGAAAGGTAGACTGCCTCATTATCTTTTATGTCTACTGAATGCCAATAGCGGTTTCAATCCTAGGAAATCGTCCTAAAAGACTTGTAAGCAAAAACATTCCAAAGCTCAAAAAGGTATTCTTGGGTGTCAATTTTAACTGTGTTGCATTTTTGCATCCTAGGGCGCGACATCGCCCTAGTTATGAATGGGTGATCGAGTTTTTGCGTGGTCGCGTGTCCCGAGGTTCAGCACCTTGGATGTTGAATGAAACCATGGACATTTATACACCAATCGAAAGCTTGTAGGGAGATATCGATGACGAAAATCGTGGAAATTTGATTTTAGCCTTTGAATTTTAGAAATTTTGAAAAAACCTGAAAAAAAGGTAAAAAAATATGACTTCTCTGTATTTGAAGTGGTCTAATTTTAGAACAAAAGCAAAATTCAAAAATCCAAGAATTACGTGTTTTAGCAAATTGCTTCAGCTTTTCAGTGGTGCTATTTTTGTAATAAGTATTATGGAGAAATTTCCCAATCAATTCAAGTTTTTGAGAGCGATTTTGTTCGATTTTGTGCTCTACCCATTTTGCTTATGTTTCAATGAAGTCAAACTGAGCAGTTTTTGACCGCGGAGCGGCCCGAAGGGCCGCTCCGCGGTCTATAGAGGTTACTCAACTTTTGTCCTCTTTATATATATATATATATATATATATATATATATATATATATATATATATATATATATGTATATATATGTTCCTGGAAATGCTGGGAACGGGCGAATTCTCAACGGATTGGGACAAATTTTTTTTTTCCTGAAAGGTAATAAAATTTTAAGTAGATCTGGAGGGGTAGACCCGGAATTTGAGCTTTTGAAACATTATTTTTTTGGGTAGAAAGGTTGAAATATGGGATATGCTGAGAAATGGCGAATTCTCAACGGATTGGGACAAACTTTTTTTTCCTGAAAGGTAATAAAATTTTAAGTAGATCTGGAGGGGTAGACCCGGAATTTGAGCTTTTGAAACATTACTTTTTTGGGTAGAAAGGTTGAAATATGTGTTATGCTGAAAAATAACGAATTCTCAACGGATTGGGACAAACTTTTTGACCGCGGAGCGGCCCGAAGGGCCGCTCCGCGGTCTATAGAGGTTACTGAACTTTTGTCCTCATATATATATATATGTATATATGTCTGGAAATGCTGTACACGGGCGAATTCTCAACGGATTTGGACAAACTTTTTTTTTCCTGAAAGGTAATAATGTTTTAGGAAGATATCGCCGGTAGGAAGCGGTCCCCGAGCATTTGAAACATTATTTTTTTGGGTAGAAAGCATGAAAACTGCAATATAGCGTTTTTGCGCTGTAGCATCTTTAATCTTGAGAATTGCACAGAAGACTTGAGTTTTTTTGTTCACAAGTGGTATATAACAATTCCAAATCTGTGCTTACTTTTGAAAATTGTTTAGAAACCACAGACTTGCCCTCTTGAGTGGCAAACTTTCACCCATGACAATAGCATCAATAATTAATAGCAGCTGAAGGGCTGATAATTGCACAGAAGACTTGTTTTTTTGTTCACAAGTCGCATATAGCGATTCCAAATCTGTGCTTACTTTTGAAAATTGTTGAGAAACCACAGACTTGCCCTCTTGAGTGACAAACTTTCATGCATGACAATAGCATCAATAATAAGTAGCAGCTGAACGGCTGATAATTGCACAAAAGACTTGAGTTTTTTTGTTCACAAGTCGTATATAACGATTCCAAATCTGTGCTTACTTTTGAAAATGGTTGAGAAACCACAGAATTTTCCTTTTGAGATGCAATGATCACTTTCACATCATAATTTTTCCTTAATTTTTGGATTTTACTACATGTGGAGGTGTAAGCGCTCCGCGGTCACCTATTGCGCTTTGCGCCATATACTTGTTTTTTCCTGAAAGGTAATAAAATTTTAAGTAGATCTGGAGGGGTAGACCCGGAATTTGAGCTTTTGAAACATTACTTTTTTGGGTAGAAAGGTTGAAAAATGGGGTATGCTGTAAAATGCTCAATTCTCAACGGATTTTGACAAACTTTTTTTGACCGCGGAGCGGCCCGAAGGGCCGCTCCGCGGTCTATAGAGGTTACTGAACTTTTGTCCTCATATATATATATATGTGTATGTATATCTGGAAATGCTGGGAACGGGCGAATTCTCAACGGATTTGGACAAACTTTTTTTTTCCTGAAAGGTAATGCTATTTTAGGAAGATCTGGAGGGGTAGACCCGGAATTTGAGCATTTGAAACATTACTTTTTTGGGTAGAAAGGTTGAAAAATGGGGTATGCTGTAAAAGGCTTAATTCTCAACGGATTTTGACAAACTTTTTTTTTCCTGAAAGGTAATAATATTTTAGGAAGATCTGGAGGGGTGGAACTGGTCCCGGAGCATTTGAAACATTACTTTTTTGGGTAGAAAGTTTGAAAAATGGGGTATGTTGAGAAATGGCGAATTCTTAACGGATTTGGACAAACTTTTTTTTTGCTGAAAGGTAATAACATTTTAGGAAGATCTGGAGGGGTGGAACTGGTCCCGGAGCATTTGAAACATTACTTTTTTGGGTAGAAAGTTTGAAAAATGGGGTATGTTGAGAAATGGCGAATTCTCAACGGATTTGGACAAACTTTTTTTTTGCTGAAAGGTAATAACATTTTAGGAAGATCTGGAGGAGTGGAACTGGTCCCGGGGCATATGAAACATTACTTTTTTGGGTAGAAATTTTGAAAAATGGAATATGTTGAGAAATGGCAAATTCTCAATGGATTTGGACAAACTTTTTTTGCGTAAAGGTAATAAAATTTTAAGAATATCTGGAGGGGTGGAACTGGTCCCAAAGCATTTAAAACATTACTTTTACAGACTTGACTTTTGATTTACAAAGTATCATATAAAGGATGCGCTCCGCGGTCACCTATTGCGCTTTGCGCCATATACTTGTTTTTCCTAAAAGGTTATACTATTTTAGGAAGATCTGGAGGGGTGGAAACGGTCCCGGAGCATTTGAAACATTACTTTTTGGGTAGAAAGTTTGAAAAATGGGGTGTGTTGAGAAATGGTGAATTCTCAATGGATTTGGACAAACTTTTTTTTTGCTGAAAGGTATTAACATTTTAGAAAGATCTGGAGGGGTGGGAACCGGTCCCGCAGCATTTGAAACATTACTTTTTTGGGTAGAAAGGTTGATAAATGTGGTATGTTGAGAGCTCCGCGGTCACCTATTGCGCTCTGCGCTATATACTTGTTTAAAACTGATGCACAGGTTAGCTTGTACGCAATAGGTTTGTGAGCTTTATGGGGTCTTTAGACACATCGACCTAGCTGTGAATGGTTGGTGGTAGAAAGATAGATCCTATGGCGCCCTAGTTATGAATGGGCAATCGAGTTTTTCGATGGTTGCATGTCACAAGCTACAACTCCTTGGATATTGGATGAAACCTATAACATATATTTCAATCAAAAGCTCTCAGTGAGACCTAGATGGAGAAAATCGTGAAATTTTGAAAAAAAACCTGGAAAAGTTTTAATAATTCAATTTTTTTATCAACTGATGGTCAGGTTAGGTTTGAGCTTCATGGATCATGAAATTACCTACCAAACAACAACACCAAGTGATGGATTTTTCCCAATGACTGTTTGAAGCCTTGTTCATGTGGCAAGTAAATATGTCTTCCACATGGCCAAGACCTAGACAAGACTAAAATGCTACAGCATGAGCTGCTTATGAATTGTCAATCATCAAAAAGAACTAGACAAGGTGTGACAAAATCGTGATAAATTATAAAATAAATTAAAATTATAAACCATTTTGAGTCAAAATTTTAACAGGTTCATCTACGAAATCCACTGAGCATTCATAAGCAGGCGGCAATTTATGGCAATTTATATATATATATGGAAATGCTGTCCACGGGCGAATTCCCAACGGAATTTGACAAACTTTGTTTTTCATGAAAGCTAGTAAAATTTCAAGAAGTTCTGGATGGGTAAACCAGGAATCCGAGCAATTGAAACATTACTTTTTTGGGTAGAAAAGCTTGAAAGGCTTTAAGCCTCTGCCCAATTGGCTGCTTCTAGCTGTAGACACACTACTTTTTTTCAGGGTGCTCAGTTTAATCTGAGGAAATAGGAGGAGCCTATCGGCTCACTCCCAATGAAGGTAACATGAGAGTAGAATCACAGCGGAATGTGCATTGACAGAGAGGAGGGCAGCCCATGTCACAGCTATCAATCCGTAGTGCCAATTCACAGAAGTTGCCGTGCCTCAGTCGCAAACCTTCCTCTCCGTCCGCCAGCTGCATCTTCTGAAATCCGATTCCAGAGCTGCCGAACCCGATGGGGCCAGAGGCCATCCAGGCCCCTAGCCTCAGGGGGAGGGGGCTCTAGATGGTACCATCCTCTGAGTGGGGAAAAGAGGCATAGAAAGAAAAAAGGACAGCCGTGGAAGGAAATCTGAGCCTGGGCTGAAGCTGTTGCCAGAGAGGGACGGCAGGCAGGGAGTGGAAAGGAGGGAGAAGACTGCTGGGCAACTGGGGCCTTTGAGGCTGCGCTTGCGCTGGCTGAGGGGACAGGGGAAGGAGCAGTGAGGCTGGATGCGCTAAGCTTTCCTGCAAGGACGGAGCGCTTTAAGGCAGAGTAGCAGCAGTGGATAAGCATGAGGTCAGCTAGCATGTGCCTCTCTTCAAGACTTGGCCAGCCCAGCAGGGCACAGCGGCCGCTGTAGCTGTCTGGGGGCAGACGACTGTTGGTCTTCCAAAAGATGTAGAAGGTGAAGCGACGCTACACCTTTTCCACAGCCTTTATATTTGTCTGATGCTGTGGGGCCAGAACTGACAGGTATATTCGATGTGAGGGTGGTTATAAGTGACAAACGCTTGGCTGAGGTTGCTAAAGGAAGGTGCTGAGAAGGATTTGCGGACAAGGAATGAAGCGTGGTTGGTGGATGCAATTGCAGAAGCAATTTGAGGGGAAAGCGGGAGAGAGGGGCAGAATTGGATGCCCGGATCCCGAATGACCCCTTGGCTCTGCGGGATATTGCAAGTGCCAAGAGAATAGAGTGGAGGGCTGCCAGGTCCAGAGCGGGTGACAGCACATTTCTCGTGGGCTACAGGGAGCTGCCAGGCCTCAGCCCAGGCCGCAAGGGTGTCCAGGTCCGCTTGCAGACGCGTGTGGCTTAAGAGCTGTAGGATCTCTACACACTCGTGAGCAAGGGATGACATAGGAGGAGATCCAGGAGGATGTCCAAGCCACCACATCAGCTGACATGCCTTGCATCGATTGACAGGTGGAGGCCATGCTTCAATTCTCCAGTCATCTCTCCTGGGAGCCAGATGAGGTGTCTAGAAACTTCAAGGAGTACAGCAGATTGTCGACTGGAGTAGTAGGTGTGATGATGGAGGGACTAAAGGAGGTGAAAAGGAAGAGTGAGGTGGAGGTGAGAAGTCTGAAGGACTGGATTCTGCGACCCATCTACTTCATGCTGGGAGTGGCTCTGTCACTCGTGGAGATGGTCGGCCTCTGCGCGGTGATGCTCTACCTTGCCCGCTTCATGAGCTGCGGCTTGTCCATCATCCACACCATCAACAACATCGTCAACACCACCATCTCTGTGTTCAGCAGGTGCTGGCCTGACAGAGGTCCAGGACCTGGCTCGAGTCTCACCAGTTGGATGAGGAAATCGAGGAGAGCAGAATGAAGAAGACCTGCCATACAGCACCACTCTTCTACCTCAAGCTCCTCTCCCTCCCTTCCGTCCCCCTTGCAGGCAGGTGAGCATTGGCTCACCTACCTACTATTGCCCAGAGGACAAGGACACACTACCCCGCACTTCATCCTTCCCTCAACTCACTCCTCAAGATTGAGTGAGTCTACGCAAGGCCTACTCCCACTGCATTCCAACACCACTCAGCGCCTCCTTCTCCTAGAGCGGCCCATCATTCGCTGCTCCTCTACACTGGTCCGTGTTGGTGCTGACCTTCTACAACCCAGAGGAGATCCAGCTGGGAGCGGATGAAGAGCTGCACCTCATAGGCCTTTGCTGAAGCATGCGGGACCCAACCCTTCATGTTGATACCTTGTCCCCTCCCCTTAGATGAACACCTTGTCCCCAGTGGTGGTGCCCACCTCACTCATCTCTCTAATCCTGGAAGAGCACCATGATCTGCTAGGATGCCACCTTGGAATGGCTAAAACCTTGGCAAGAATCTGCAGGTACTATTGGTGGAGCACCATGGTCAAGGATATCAACACCCACATACTAGCTTGCAAGGTGTGTGACCAGACCAAGACCAGAGGCAAGTTGCCCAGAGCACCCATGGTGCCACTGCGAATTGGACCCCCATGGCATTAAGTGGAGATTGATAGCATGGGACCAATGCCACTCACATTGAATGGCAACAAGTACATTGTGGCTGCTCCAAATGGCCTGAAGCCAAGGCAGTCCCAGACATCAAGGCTGACACCAACGCTGAGTTCTTCTTCTCAGAGGTCTTTGCTCGCCATGGAGCACCAAGAGAGATGATATCGGACACTGCCAAAGACCTGGTGGGGAAGGTGGTCCAGTCAATGAATGACCTCTTCCACATCAAGAGGATCTCAGCTGTACCATACATGCCCACCACAGTAGGAGCAGTGGAGAGGCTTAACAGGAAGCTAGGGGAGATGTTGAGGGCCCACTGTGAGATACACAAGGATCAGTGGGACACCTACCTCCCTGCCACCCTCATGGCATGCAGGACCAGCGTACACTCAGCAACTGGAGATTCTCCAGCCTACATGCTGTTTGTGAGAGACATAACTTGGCCACAGGAAGCAGCACTGCTCCCCGTCACCTCCAGGTACTTGGACACCCCAACCTATGTCACCGACCTGGTTCTTGCACTGCAAGAGGCACATTTCCTGGCCAAGGCCAAGCTGTTGGAAGGCCAGGCGGTGATGAAGAAGCTAGCAGACAAGGCCCTACTTAATCGACCCCCCCACAGTATACACCAAGGGAGATCGGGTATGGGTGAGCTTCCCACGCAAGGTAGTGAAGAAAGGGGAGCACAAGAAGTTCAAGTGGAACATGAAGGGCCCCTTCCGCATTGTCAAGGAGTGGTACCACAGCTACTACTTTGTCCCAATTGACCACCCAAGAAGCAAGCCCATCATGATCCATGTGGCCAGGCTACGGCCATGCTATGATCCTCATGTGCCAGATCCTACAGCCATCACCAATGCAGGCCAGAAGAGGCAGACCCACTGGTCAATGTGTCTACCCTCTTCAACCAAGAAAACTAAAAAATGAAATCAATTTTCAAATATAAATGAAAATTGACAAAAACAAAATAAAAGATTAAAAAGCAATTTTCAAAAATCTTCCTAAAATGCACATATATATCAGGACAAAAGTTCAATAACTTCTATAGACCGCGAAGTGACCCTTTGGGCCACTCCGCGGTCATAAATATAAATTAAGAGCATTGGCATGGAATTGTAAGCTGCTAAGTTTCCTGGGAAGTTGTGGGCTGTGAAGCTCCACGGTCACCTATTAGCTGTCAAAAAACTAACTCAAACAAATTTGAATTGCTTGAGATTGCATTTGTGCAGCATTAATTTCTGATATTTCTTTATTCATCATGCAAGTTATTTATCTGCCCAGAAACAACCATTTGGCATTACAGTACAACGGATGTTTCTAGATTGGCGATGGCAGTCTACTTGAATCCTTCCAAAATCGAAGCATCCGCTCTACAAAAATGATGTTTCTTAGCAAAATAAAAGGAACTGCAATACTAGCTCGAACCAGTAAAAAGAAAACGTGGGTTAGGTCATCCACAAAATAGTCATTCCAATCATTGCTCTCGTGAATTATTCCATCTTGCAAAGTATTGTCTCTTGTGTATTGCATGATTATAAAAGATTGTGACAACAGCTCATTTCTCACTCTAATCAACCTTGTAATAATTCAATTGCAAACATTGAAAGAACAAGTATATGGCGCAAAGCGCAATAGGTGACTGCGGAGCGCACCACCTTCCAGCTTACAATATGAATGCATGGAATTTTGTCACTCCAAAGGGCAAATCTGTGGTTTCTCACCCATTTTCAAAAGTAACCACAGATTTGGAATCGGTATGCACGACTTGTGAATCAAAAAACCAAAGTCCTCTGTTCAATTCTCAGCCGTTCAGCTGTTACTGATTATTGATACCATTGCCATGCATGAAAGTTGGTCACTCAAGAGGGTAAGTCTGTGGTTCCTCACATATTTTCAAAAGTAAGCGCAGAATTTGAATCGTTATGTACAACTTGTCAATCAAACAAGTATACGGCGCAAAGCGCAATAGGTTACCGCGGAGCGCACCACCTTCCAGCTTAATAAATGAATGCATATAATTTTGTCACTCCAAAAGGCAAGTCTGTGGTTTCTCATCCATTTTCAAAAGTAAGCACAGATTTGGAACCGCTATATACGACTTGTGAACAAAAAAACTCGAATCTTTTGTTCAATTCTCAGCCGTTCAGCTGTTACTGATTATTGATGCTATTGCCGTGCATGAAAGTTTGTGGCTCAAAAGGGTAAGTCTGTGGTTTCTCAACCATTTTCAAAAGTAAGCACAGATTTGTAACCACTATATACGACTTGTGAACAAAAAAACTCAAGTCTTCTGTTCAATTCTTAGCCGTTCAGCTGTTACTGATTATTGATGCTATTGCCGTGCGTGAAAGTTTGTCACTCAAGAGGGTAAGTCTGTGGTTTCTCAACCATTTTCAAAAATAAGCACATACTTGGAACCGCTATATACGACTTGTGAACAAAAAAACTCAAGTCTTCTGTGCAATTCTCAAGATTTCAGGTGCTACAGCGCAAAAACTGTATATTGCCATTTTCTGGCATTTCTACCCAAAAAAGTAATGTTTTAAATGATCAAATTCCGGGTCTACCCCTCCAGATCTTCCTAAAATATTATTAGCTTTCAGGAAAAAAAAAGTTTGTCCAGATCCGTTGAGAATTTGCCCGTTCCCAGCAATTCCAGATACAGATATATATACACACATATATGAGGACAAAAGTTCAGTAACCTCTATAGACCGCGGAGCGGCCATTCGGGCCGCTCTGCGGTCAAAAACCAAAGTCCTCTGTTCAATTCTTAGCCGTTCAGCTGTTACTGATTATTGATATCATGGCCGTGAGTGAAAGTTTGTCACTCAAGAGAGTAAGTCTGTGGTTTCTCAACCATTTTCAAAAGTAAGCACAGATTTGGAATTGCTATATACAACTTGTGAACAAAAAAACTCGTCTTCTGTGCAATTCTCAAGATTACAGTGCTACAGCACAAGAACTATATATTGCAATTTTCTGGCCTTTCTACCCAAACAAGTAATGTTTCAACTGCTCAGATTCCGGGTTTACACCTTCAGATCTTCTTAAAATTTGATTACCTTTCAGGAAAAAAAAGTTTGTCTAGATCCGTTGAGAATTCGCCCATGGACAGCATTTCCAGATACATATATATATATATATACACATATATCAGGACAAAAGTTCAATAACCTCTATAGACTTTTGCTGAACATGCTAATTGCTTTGCTGTGAAACAAATCAAGTGTTTGCACAAAATGAAAATTACTGAAATTGTGAAAAGAGGCAAGGGAGGAGGCATGTCAGCAAGAGGGTTAACAGGAGATGGAGGGCCAGCTGACGGACAGGGGGCTGGGGCACGAGATCCAGCAGAAGAAGGGCGACGGGAGGAACTGGAACAGGCACTGGAAGAGGGAGCAGGAAGGGGCACGAGGGGCAGGGCCAGCAGGGAAGGAATGGAGCCCGGAGAGGGAGGCGGACGGTGGGAGGGCTTCTGTCGAGGATGAATGGGAGGGAGAGGCAGAGAGAGAAGAGACTGAGGCATGGCGTGCAGAGAGAAGCAGAGGCGACGTTTCATTTATCTTTGACAAACTTCGGCAGCAGGGGGAAGAATACATTGGCTTCAGGGGCAGTGATATCGAGTTACAGGCTTTCCAACCCTGCCATCCAGTGCGAGCTGGAGATGGAGAAGGACCGCAGCCTTCCTTTCCTGGAAATCCTCATCACTAGATGCCAGAATGGGTTGAGTACTTCTGTTTACAGGAAGCCCTGCTGCGAAGGTGGCCTGCGAGACCGTGTGCGAGGTGGAGGTGGTGGACCAGAGGGCGGAAAGCGGCGGGCCCTCGATGGGACTGCAGCCCAGCGGCGGCGGCTTGGGCGGCAGCCGCGCCAGTGGCGGACGGAAGTGCATCAAGCCCCCCCCCCTTCCTGTCCGGCGCCCAAGACTCCGTCCTGGACGCTCTCAACACCGGCCGAGACGACATCGAAATGGGGATCAAGGAGGTGGACAGCGGAGAGGTTCTGCTTCCCTCTCACCATGATGGCCTCAGTGGTTGTAAACCTGGCTTTTGCAGGTGTGGGTCGGCTACTATCACATTGCGATAGGCATCCTGTCCACCGTCAGCGCGGTCTGCATCCTGATTGGGACCTTCGTCATAATATGCAAACTTCGCCACCGTCGACGCCCCTCGTCCATTGCACCTGCTCCTCCTTGCCATAGCCAGTAAAGCGTGGGATTGAATGCAGGCCACCAACTTGAACATAGAGGTTGGGGAGGTCGGGGACAAGAACCGGCGACACTCCTACTCTTCCGCTGGTTCCTACTCTTCGCGCGATTCCAACTAGCTCCTTTTATTTCTATGATCATGCTAAGCAACTGTACGCTATATTACCCGATTCTTCTAACAGCCATTCTACAAAGCATCCATTCTACGAACCCGATTCTTCTTACAGCCATTGTCCGCTCATTATATCCGAATGCCTAATATCCCAATGATGCATGTGTCAAAAACTGTCCGTGATGTGTCCGCTTTACTCTTTCCATGGCTTTCCTCTTTAAAGCAAATACCGATTCGTTCAGCAGGCATGTTAACCCCCCAATCACTGCATGGCATATTTCAAGCATGGACTATTACTTAAGTGAGGGGGGCATTACTTAAGTGGGGGGCGATGTGGCATCAGCTTAAATTCACATTAGGGCCTATGTGGGGCGGGGGGATAGTGCATGGTATGTGGGGGGGCGATGTGGCATAGAAAACAAAGCATTTAAACATAAACCTAAGCCTAAGCCTAGGAATAAGCCTGCATCTAGGTCTGCGAATAAGCCTATGCCTAAGTGGGGGGGATTGTATATGTGGGGGGGATTATATAATAAATGGTACCATCGGCAAGCCGAAAGTAAGCTCTTTTCTCCCAAAAAAAAACAAATGTCCCGAGTGTAAAGTCAAGGAAATTTCCCTACTACGAGTGGAATCTGCTTGTGGGGCATCTGCATTTTGTTTTCGCGCGCAGTTCAAGAGCTCTTTTCATGCGCGCTCAAACAAAATACAGGTGACACAGCAGATTCCACTCGTAGTAGGGAAATTTCCTTGACTTTACACTCGGGGCATTTGTTTTTTTTTGGGAGAAAAGAGCTTACTTTCGGCTTGCCGATGGTACCATTTATTTCCTCAACTTTAAACATACAAAAGACTTGTTTCAATTTTTTTCTTCTAATTGTTTTTTTTTTGCATAAACGAATAAGACACCATTTAGCTAAAAAAAACGAAAGTTTGGAAAGTGAATAATCATGCAAAAAAAAATTAACTCGAGGGAATCGGTTTTCAGGAGAAAATATCTTTACTTTTGGCTTGCCGATGGTACCAGTTATTTTCCTCAACTTCAAATATACAAAAAATAAACTTTATTCACGAGAAGGATTCGAACCTGCCAGTTTCAACCAGCCACCGGTCCGCTTACACCACTACACCACTGGTACCTATGCTAAACTGGTCAATTGAAGGGCTATGAGTTTTGAACGAATACCTGAAGCCCAAGGACCGGATAGGGGGGTGGGGGGATAAATTGAATACCTACTCTCGTTCATTAGCAGATGCGAAGCAGCAGCAGGGCAGCAGCAGGGCAGCAGGGCAGCAGCAGGGAAGGAGTTCGGACGGCACTTTGTTTTGCATTTTCTACACCAAATTGTAAACTTTATGGCAGTTTCTCGCGAGTACAGACTAATTCGAGGATGCTCTTTCCAATGAAAAAAGAATCAGAGCGATTGAATTCGTATGTCATGAGAAAGGGGTAGGGACGTATGTCCGTCAAGGTAAATGGACAAAGTTTTAGGTATTTTACTGCAAAATTGATAACAAAAAGGACAATACTATAATATATAGAATAAAAACACTAAAATCGGAAACATTTAAGCAAGAAAATTGCCAAAAATTGTGAATTTTTGGCAGAAAATTTTTATATTTTGAGGTCCTCAGATCAATGTTTTTCCCTTGGCAGACGTGGTACGTCCGGCGCCGCCCCGCCCCCTCCTCTGCCCCAAATTTTCACCCGACGTGGTACGTCCGGCACCCCCCTCCCCCGCCCCCCCGAAATGCATTTTTTCTGCCACCTACGTGGTACGTCCGTACGGGTGTACCGGTCCCGGATCATTTGAAATATTACATTTTTGGGTAGAAAGGTTGAAAAACGGGGCCTGATTGGAAATGGCAAATTCTTAACGGATTTTGACACACTTTTTCCCCTGAAAGGTAATAATATTTTAGGAAGATCTAAAAGTGTTTAACCGTTCCCTGAGCATTTGAAACATTACTTTTTGGGTAGAAAGGTTCGAAAATCGGGTATGGTGAGAAAATTGAGATCTTGACAAAATTTTTGTTGCTAAAAGCTAAAAGTTATTTTAAGGATATCTGGAGGGGGTGGAATCAGTATCGGAGCATATGAAACATTACTTTTTTGAGTAGAAAGGCACTACTTTACTTTTTACATATTACATTACTTTTTACTCAACTAAACACTCTCATTTACTCAACATTACTTTTTTGGGTAGACATTACTTTTTTATGCTGACAAAGGGCGAATTATCAATGGATTTTGACAATTTTTTTTCCTGAATGTTAAATTTTGGGAACATTTGTAGAAACCAATAATGGGGTAGTTAATTATTTTAAATGTTTACAATGGCATGTTGAAAATTAAGAAATGACTGGTTTTGGCATAAAATTGCAAAAAGCTTGATGTGTATGTACACATTACGATACTAAAAATTGTATCATTTAATATGAAACATTTTCAAGTTAAACTTACAATTTTGGGGACTGCTGCAGATGGAGGAGGAAGGCAAAAGCGCTCCGCGGTCAACTATTGCGCATTTTTGACCGCGGAGTGGCCCGAAGGGCCGCTCCTCGGTCTATAGAGGTTACTAAACTTTTGTCCTGGGGGATATATATATATATATATATATATATATATATATATTTCTGGAAATGCTGTCCACGGGCGAATTCTCAACGGATTTGGACAAAGTTTTTTTTTCCTGAAAGGCAATAAAATTATAGGAAGATCTGGAGGGGTGGAACCGGTCCCGGAGAATTTGAAAAATTACTTTTTTGGGTAGAAAGGTTTAAAAATTGGATATGTTGAGAAATGGCGAATTCTTAACGGATTTGGACAAACTTTTTTTCCTGAAAGGTAATGAAATTTTAGGAAGATCTGGAGGGGTGGAACCGGTCCCGGAGCATTTGAAACATAACTTCTTTGGGTAGAAAGGTTGAAAAATTGGGCATGTTGAGAAATGGCGAATTCTCAACGGAATTGGACAAACTTTTTCTCAACGGATTTTGACAAACTTTTTTTACCTGAAAGGTTATAAAATTTTAGGAACATCTGGAGGGTTGGAACAAGTCCCAAAGCATTTGAAACATTACTTTTTGGGGTAAAAAGGTTGAAAATGGGGTATGCTGAGAGCTCCGCGGTCACCTATTGCGCTCTGCGCCATATACTTGTCAAATACAGGGTTATCCAACTAATGGGAATTCCTCACTTTGACGGTATGTAAAACGGTTAATAGTGGCTCTAAAATGTCAATCCAATTTTAATATTTGACCACGGAGCAGCCCGAAGGGTTCCTTTTTGACAAAGTCTGCTTCCAATGATTTCACTCTATCCTTACGGATTTTGCGAAATCATTCTCCGCCGATGATCAAGACAAGAATCAACATCTACTGCAAAGTTTATTTTCATGCCGTCTACCCAAGCACCGTCAATGGCAATTTCATTATCCTTGAACGGATTCCGAAATTCCCTGCAGCTGCAAGCTAACCAGCGGAATTTTTGTCTTTGCTGCTAGAGTTCAAAAATTGGCTCCGGTCAGTTTTCAAAAGTCACTGCTGCCTGCTGCAATCTTTGCCGGCCAATGCCATTTACGAAATCCTTTTGGATTTGTAAACTTTCAAGCATCGCTGGAGAAAAGACCAGCCCGATTCAGAATCGGCCACTGTCTGTCAACATCGCCTGTCTAGATTTACTAATCTTTTATGATTATGTAAATCTTTGAGCAAGAAAACTAGAGGACAATTGTCAAAACCGATTCAGAATCGGCCTCTACTCTTCAATGGTTGCCAACAACCTGAACAGGTGCAGCCTATTGGACTGCCTCCACTGTGGCTTCTACAGCCTGCCAGTCATCTGCAACCCCAGCCTGCCCACCAGTGGCCAGAAGGACTACTTCATGGACAGCGTCAACTGTGAGCACAACGCCTCCACCCACTGCGTATGCCTGACAATCAATGCCAGCCACAAAGGGCCCTCCAGAGACCTGTGCCCTCCTCCTTCTGACCATCCTTGAAGACAGCGTAGCTTCTGGACAACTGCCACTGCTTTCACTATGGCTTCCTGACCACTGCGGACTGCAACCAGTATGGCATTCTGGACGGCTTACACTGCGGCCTCTGCCATTACCAGTTTGCCATCAGCAACACCGACTGGCCCAAGGAATCCGTTCCGATCTCCTACAGCTACTGCTTCCTGCCTGCCTTCTACTCCGGCATCAAGCAGAACAAGTTCAACATCTGCATCATCTTTGACTGTGGCATCTGCATGAACGCATATAGCGCCATGAAGCTCTGCCCCTAGGAAGATGTCCTACCCAGTTCCTCAAAGGCCCCCCCCCACTATCACCCCCTCCTTATTCTGCCTAACAGTAAGATGTTGGTGGTGTACCTGGCCTACTGAAACCTGGGCAGCTTCCCCAATGGCTTCCACCTCTACGCTGACGAATTGGCCAACTACAATCAATTCGTTGCCTGCCAGACTTTGCATCTATCTATTGAGATATGCAAATTCTATCTACACTTCTTTTGACAACTCCAAAAGGAGGCGAGAGTTGAACTAAACTTAAAGTTTGTGCAACTCGTCAAAGCCTCTTTTGGAGTGGCCTACTGAGATCTCTGCACTGGCAGTTCCTCCACACTGCCTGCCCGTCAAGCTCAGCACCTTACTCGTCATCCCAAGCTGCTTAAACTTTTTCACAGCTTTCACCCTGAACAATTTGCTCAGCAGCATCCCGTGCTGCATGAACTTCTTCGTAGCCTTCAACCTGAACAATTGGCCACCGTCATCCCGAGCTGTGGAACTTGTGCAACTCAATCTGGCCAACCTTCATCATCGACAGAGGCAAACAGAAAGTACTACTTTCTCTCTACCCTCGAAAGGCACTCATCACTCTTCAATGCCACAATTGCGCAGCCACAGGCCCCCTGCCCTCCCTCGGGCAGCCTCGCTTGTTCAAGACGCCCATGCCTTGCTAGCCTCTCATGCCCGCCCATTGCACCCCCAACGTACGTGTCCACCTCAATTCTTCCCCCTCACCCCTCACAGCCTCAAGTGCAACAGGCACCTAAGCCTTGCCTAGCTTAGACAGCCCGCCTTTTGCACCGCCGACATATGTGTCCATCTTCATTCATCCCTCACCTCAGCCTCTACTTTTGCTGCCGGGCAAGAGAGGGGTACCCTGAACAGGAACCTAAGCCAACTGGCCAGGGCCTAGAAGGCCTGGAGCCTGAGCCAGGTGGCCAAGGCCTAGAATGACCACAGTCAGATGGACAGCATCCACATCAAACGTGCCAACACCATCGTCCATCACATCCTCAAACCCTCTTTCTACTCCTCATTGGGACGGGAGCCGAAGACCAGCCTCTTCTATTGCCGCTACAAGAACATCGCCTCTTGCACCACCGGCGTATCTGCAAGTCTTCACAGCACCCTCCCTCTACCCCCCAACTTCCCTCCAACCTTGACAGGCCAAGATTGGCCGCTAGTGCGCTCTGCTCCACCAAGTGCATCTAGCTGGGCATCTCTGAGAAGCAGAGCTTCTCCAGCCAGCGCCACTTGGACAGTGCACAGATGTACGCCAAAAGTCCCCTACAACCTCTCACCCCCTCCATCTATACCTCCAAGCACCCTCTGTGGAGCTCCAGAAGGACCAGACCGGCTCCAGCAAACGCCACTTTGCCAGCGTACAGATGGACACCAACAATCATCTGCAAACCTTCTTCCTCCTTTCATCCTTCAAAGATGCCTGAAAGGAGTGGCATTGATTCTGCTTTTTAAGATATCACCAACTATAACATTAAAGTTTTACTTTAATGAAATAAATTCAGCGAATCTCTCTTCAATGCTTCTTTTATCCTAAAGATGGATAAGAGAAGATATCTACAGAACTTTGGTTTCTACCCTGCATCTGACTAAGATTTGCTGACCTTTTCAACAGTGCAAATCTGCATCAGCTGTGGCATCCGGATCTCCGCCTACAGCCTCCAGATGCTCATTGACCTCCCATCATTCTGCACCAATCAATTGGTCACCAGAAGAATGATGCGTCAATGCTCTTCAACTGTCAACACATTTCTTCCCTGCTCTTCAGCTTTGAAGGACTGAAATGCACCTGGCACAAACTTCTACATGGCCTAGTTCATCAAGCTCAGTGGCAACCAGGTCACCTTCAACTGCAACATGAACTGGGCACAGGCCAACAGCCACCACGAGTCAATCTGTCCCTGCAATCAGCGGATGGGTGGGAATCAGCAAACAGTATGACTAAGTCTCAATGGTCAAGCTTTCATCTATAGCAGCCTTCCTCTGTGGACTCCGACTGCAAACCTGAAAATGACAAATGACACAGCATCTGTCATTAGCAATTCCTTCCCAGCAGCCTTCCTCTGTGGACTCTGACTGCGGTTTGAACTGCAAACTCAGATGCATGCGGAAAGCCCTGCCTAAGAGCTACTAGGAGCCAGCGGGCGACAACGTACTCGGCCTAGTTGCTACTGTTCTCTGTTGCCCTTTTGGGGGGGCAGGCAGGAAGACTGCAAAGGCATGCCCTGCTACACCCTGCCTGCCTTGCTGAGGAAGCGGGAGAGCCAGCAGGAATCTACGGCTGGGACAGCTGACATGGGAGCAGCCGTCACGTGAGGGCGTTTTCAAAGAGCCCCCTTGTTCCTTCTCTCTTTGGAGGCACAGCGGCCCATTAGTTACTCTGCAAAGGCCTAGTATGCCTTTTGCCACCTTGAGCCATCGACGGTTGGAAGGAGGATGCAGAGGAGAGCAAATTTGTTCTACAGAACTCTGCGCTGACAAGCACAGATTTTGCAACAGCGCAGGCCTACTAGGTTGCCAGGAATGCGCCCAGCCTACCAGGTGGCTGGTTATCAACATGGGAAGGAGAATGGAACAATAAACCCTCAGCACCTGTCAAGGCCTACCAGGTGGCTGATTCAACAAACGCAGACTACTCGTAGTCTGCTTTGCAGCCAACCAAGTGGCTGATCTTGTCAGTGCGGACCACTAGGAGTCCGCCTCACAGCCAAACAGGTGTCTGACTGGATGAGCGCAGACTACTAGGTGTCTGCTTTGCAGCCAACCAAGTGGCTGATCTTGTCAGTGCCGACCACTAGGAGTCCGCCTCAAAGCTGAACAGGCAGCTGACTGGACAAGCGCAGGCTACTTTGAGTCAGCTTTGCAGCCAACCAAGTGGCTGACTTTGTCAGTGCGGACCACTAGGAGTCCACCTTGCAGCCAAACAGGCAGCTGACTGGACGAACGCAGGCTACTTTGAGTCTGCTTTGCAGCCAAACAAGTGGCAGATTTGACAAGTGCAGACTACTAAGAGTCCGCTTTGCAGCCAAACCAATGGCCGATTGTACAGGTGCAGGCTGCTTTGAGCCTGCTTTGCAGCCAAACAGGCGGCTGATTAGAACACGAGCAGACTACTCGGAGTTTGCTTCACAGCCAACTAGGAGGCTGACCTGACAAGTGCAGACTACCAGGCATCTGCTTCAACAGCCTAAAAGTGGCTGCTTTGAGGAAACAGACTCTTCAAGATCTGTTTGGTGCAGCACATTACAACTGTTTTGACAGATTGTAAAGTGCATGGCAGCAGCTGCCTGGCAAGCAAAGGTTTGGCCTCAAACTCCCAGCTTCAATCTTTGCCTCACTTTGCCACCCACCCAGCCCTCCTACCTACTATTCGGCACCCTGCAAACTCCCCCCACCTGCATCCCCTCACTGTACACTCTGATCCTCAGCACCACACACACACTCCCCTGCAAATCCCCCCTGCCTCCACTATCAGGAACCTGCTCCCCCAGTCTTTGCAAGAAAGGCAGCAAGAAAAGAGGGTGGACTAATTGCCCCTCCCTCCACGGGCCTACATTTTTTGGCACAAGCCGCAAAAAAATGGCCTCCAAGGAGCAGCAAACTGTGGGGGATTAATGACCCTCCCTGCCACCACACCCTTCTTTTTGCCCCCCTCCAGATAAAGCGTCCTCCAAGGAGCAGCTAAGCGCGGACAACTAATGACTCCGCACTGCCACCACCCCCTGCTTTTTTGCACCCCTCTCAAAAAGCGGCCTCCACAAATACTGGCGCCCATTTGTCAGCTCTAATCGCCCCACTGCCTCAGTGCCAGGATTGTTTAATGATCCCCCTCTCTCCACCCAATTGCCCTATTCGTCAGCTTTACACACCCTTCTTCCACACGCACTGGCTGATTGCACACAGGGGGCTTCTTGAGATGCCTAATGGTGATAAATGAAGCCAAAGTTTTTCCACTAGCACTCCAGAGAGACAGGTCTCTGCCCAGCCTGCTTTGGCCTCCACACACAGCAGCTAAGAAATCCTTCCCCCACTTCTCCACACTATCACCAACTCCCATCCTCTATGGCCCCACCCCTGGTGTGGGGGGAGGATTGGAGGTACCCGGCTAGCTACTCCTCCAGCCTCAGTCACTCTCTCCACCAAGTCCCCTCATCAGCCAGCCCCACCTCAGACCTAGCCTCAGCCTTCCCACTTAGTCTAGCTCTGAGTCCCAGCTCTAGCCCTACAGCAACCCTCCACTGTCCCTACCGTCGATGTAAGCACCCCAGCAGCCCATCGTCGACAACCTCCAGCCCTCTACATCAGCCTCAGCCATATTTCTCCCAGAGAAATATGTCTGCCGATACTCCCCTGCAGCCAACAGTCGCTATCTCCCCTACCCCCTCAACTCCTTCCCTCAACTCAACCCCTTCCCAGGGAGACAATATAAATGCTACGCCTCACCAGGAGGAGGAGGAAGGAGAGGAGGTGGGCAAGGAGTAGAAGGAGGGAGGAGGCAGTTCATAGTCAGAACTAGGAGGGCCATGTTCACACTCCTCTAACAAGCTCGTGGCCTCGGAGAGCCAAGGACACTCCAAGCCCACCCACGGAGGACGGGACATCTTGGCCTTCCTCACAGGGGGCAAGAATCAAGAAGAAGGATGCCGGAAGTCCCCTCAATGCAACCAACGATCCCCCGATTGCCACTGACAGTCGCCAAGACGCGGCAGCCAGTCCCCCACACAGACAAAGGCAGAAAAGGAGGCACAGGTCCCACCTACACTCATTCCCTTATCCCCAGCCTACCTTCTGCCCGAGGGAGCCACAGCAGCATCGCCACCAACAGAGACAGAAGCCAGCGCATCCTCCAGCGCATCGCTAGCCAGCCCCTCACCGGCCTCACTGTCTCCCGCCCAGAAAGTGACCTCGACTACTGTTCCACTCCCAACTCGAGCCGCTGCATGGGTCACCTTTGCCCCCTTCCCTTTCCTGAAGTGCTAGCCTCAGGGAGCTCCGCGGAAAGGGCAAGAGAAGCCAACCCGGGGTACCGGAGCTCACAGATCTACCTGGACACTGGCTCAACGCAGTTAGCCCACCTCCAATGAACCTGCACCCAGCTCCTCAACCGGCTTGCCTGGAAGCAGGAGACCATACTGCAACTGGAGCAACAAGTCCAACAACAATGAGGCGCCATCATCAGCTTGTGCCTCAACTCCCTACAAGCTCAGAAAGCACTTTCATTTCAAAAACAGTGCTTGGGCTTGGAGGCAAAGGTGAAGATGCTGGAGAAGACCTGCAAGGAACTCCAGAAGCAGCTGGTGACCACCAAGGCCAAGAAGGAGAAGGCCGTCCTGGCCCAGGGTCAGGCCCAGGTCGCCCGGGACAACCTCGAGTGCAACAAGCGGACTCTCCAGCAACAGCTGGATAAGCTCCAGGGCAACAGCTACATCATC
Source organism: Ptycholaimellus sp. GST1_10 (assembly GCA_030248095.1). Lineage (NCBI taxonomy): Eukaryota > Metazoa > Nematoda > Chromadorea > Chromadorida > Chromadoridae > Ptycholaimellus > Ptycholaimellus sp. GST1_10. The sequence continues at coordinate 44,364 of JASANA010006844.1, forward strand.
AGCCAGAAGCAGGCCGACAAGCTCTACACTGCCTTTGATATCCTTTGCAAGCTACACCAAATGAATCCCAACCTGCAAGACACCTACAAACAGGTCCAGTCTATGGCCGTCATCATCAATGGAGTGCCAGATGTGGACAAGATCCTGGGGAGCAGGATCCTGGGGTGCAGCAGCACCTTGAGTCACGTGGAAGAGCGACGCAAGGCGGGATGAAGCAAATGACCAAAGACACCGAGCCCGGAGCCCGGAACTAGAGACTGCTACTCCGGACGTCAGCAACAGCCTCCCTTTGCTTCCATTGACACCTTTATCCCTGATGCATATGTCCTTGCTTTCTCTGCCAGCCGTGCCCTTTGCCTTGAGATGCAACGAACAGAGGAAAAACACAGGCCAGAAGGAGCATCCAACTGACATGTCACATGGGAGAACCAAAATCAAGAAATGCTCAAGAAAGTGGCACACACACTGATAGCACAGTTTGCCAGCAAAGGAGAGCGATTCCAGTTGAGACACAAGTCCCGGGGTAGATGTTGAAACTGGCAACGTTGCTCTCACACACTCACATCTCAATCATCATCAAGAATTGTCAACTAGGGCCTGGCTGGATAAAGGAGAGGGAGCCTACTGGACACTGCCAAAAAGGAGTTGGACGTTCCCGGAAGTTGAGAAATAACAGCTTTCCGCATGGGAGGAGAGCTGGATTGTCTTCTCCTTGACCGGAACACCTGGATCTAGAACAAGAAGACTAGGACACGTCACTGAGGAAAGCTTTGCTTTAGGACATGTCTCCACCTGTCCTAACAGGGCTCCCTGCCAATCGTTGCTACCAATCCAAGTGGTCCTCAACCACAGCTTGCTCAGGAAGCATTGAATATTGACGGAAGGAGACTAGACTGGAAGGCTACCAGCTCTTGCACTCGACTTGCAGACAGCTCAACAACGCGTAATCTGCATAGAGCCTCTCAGCGTGCAGCTAAACCTTGTCTCCATGACAATGTCCAGACAGAACGCTGGATGTGAGTAGGACAGTCCAGAGTCTACTTCACCCTCAGGCTCTAGGAATCTTTAACGTTGTTGAGGAAGAGAAGAAATGAGATGTTCGGCTCAAGTGGCTCCCGTGGGCTACATGCCAACCGCTTCTAGACTGAGCTAGTCCCCACCACAAGAGGACTCCCGCCATCAGTCAAGAGCACAGGGCAAGGGACACTGGATCCCCCCGCCAAGCAGTTCATTTTTATTGAGGGAGCAATGGCCACGGCCTCATGAGGACCAAGGAAGAAGACCCGAAAAGGACAGCATCATCATTGCTGGACATCGAATGTGACTCACAGGATTGGAGCTGTCCACTAACTCATCACCGATCATCCTTCCTCTGCCCCTCCTACAGTCGCTCATTCTCTGGGTTGACGCATCTCCTACTCCATCTTCACTATTCTCCTGATCAACCAAGAATGATAGAGTGAAGATCGAGAATGACAAATGGGAGGAGATCTTATGCACACCTCACAGTTACTTCTTCACGGACAAAGGATGCTTCCGCTAGAGAAGGAATACTCAGCTAGCAAAACAAGAGCAACCTTCGACACACTGCCTCTACTACTGTTGGCGCATCTGCCTTTCGGTTCACAAAGGGGGGGGCTCTTTGAAGAACTAGACATGCTTCGCGACCTCCAAGTTGATGAGACAAACTAAGGCTGATTGTAGCTGAAAACTAATCATGGGCTTGAGAGCCACTGCACCCACACGCACCGGACCTTGGAGAAACGGAATGCCATCATGTCCACTGTCCTGTCCTCCGCTATCTCTCTGTGCAACCAGTGCATTGAATTCATTGCTCCAGCAGACAGAGTCAGCTGTGGCAATTGTCAACAACACCGATGTCTGGTGTGCATTCAAGAGGAACTGGGACCAATCCTGGGACTGACGGATGCTGGACTGCTAGTGATAGTCTGTCAACAACTGTTGGAGGACGGCTCAGCAACCTATCACTGTCCAAACTGCACTCATGCCAGCAACACATCGTGGTGTTCCATCATGGAACAGCTTGTGGCCCAGGGAACCTTCCATCCGGAGAACTTGGCCAACCTTCACTTTCACAACGTGAACGGTGAAGGATATGCACAGTTCCTGGCCATGTCCAACGTCCTCTACCGCGAAGCTTGCATTCTTCTAGAGACACCATGCCCAGACACCAGCACCATCACTGGCACCAAGATGCTAGCCATCACTATGGACAGCACCATCAACGGCCAACCCAGGGCAAACCCACCGCCTCCTCTCCACCGAGACAACACCAACGTGGACCACGTGCTGCTAGCAATTGCCTTGATAGAAAATCAGCTATACCGACTTTCCCTGAATGATCCCCGCCGACCGGCACTCCAACGCCACTATCAAAGGCTACGCTTCAACCGGAGACAGCTCCAAGCTGATGCGGATGCAGCAGAGGATGCCACCTCAGGCGCACTCTCTCTGCCTGGGGCCTGGCCGGGGAGAGATGGATGGTACCCTTTCCACCCATACCCCTCTTGCCCTGCCACAGCTATGCGGGCTACAACGTTGCCAGCACTTGACAATCTGCTGAACGAGACCTTGGAGCTGATCTTACAATGTCTGAATGGACACAGTCTTGCCTGCACTCGCCTGGTCTGCTGCAAGTGGCATTGCCTAGTGGACAGTGCGCCTTGGGAGACCTTGCCTAAGGTCCACTTCCGCTCACTGACAGTGACAGCACAGAACAGAATGGAGATCAGAATGGAGAAATTCATCAACAAGGCCATTCCGGGAGAGGAAGAGGATGACAAGCGGCCATCCAAGATGCCTTGCCTTAACCCACCACCACCTTTCCCCTCTTCACCTCATTCAGCAACCCTCACTTCAGAAACCAAACAACCAGAGGGAATGTGGCAAATAACAAAGCAAAAGCGGGCAAGCCTGACTAGGAGCACAATTGGCACCACACTCAAAATCACCAACCAAATGTCTGGTCCAGAAATGCCACACCTCATGAAATACTTCTGGCACATCTCCAGGGAAAAACAAGTGCTGCAAAGCTTGAGCGGCAAGGGCCTAATGATGATGCTGCTGATCTTCAAGAGGATAAGCTTGGACAATAAAACGCTTGTCCTTGACTTCTGCAACTTCAAGGGAGTTCCCAAGCAGATGGTCTTCAACTTCCTCAAGCCCCACCAAGGTTGCTTGGCGGAAGTCCAACTCTCTTCCTGCTGCGACATGGGCCCTTCCTTCTCTCCTTCCAAGTTATGGGCTGCCATCGGCACCCTCTCTGGCCCCTTCCCAACCATCCGCCTCAAGGTTCACTACGCTAACTCCCCTTGGATGGATCAGCTGGCCACCAGGATCCTACAACTTCCCCACCCACCCTGGATGCTTGATATTGATGGTGTCAGTCCTCACCAGGAAGCAGTACACCAGCGCATGCTTAACTGGCTCAAGGAGGACGCAACGATGGGCCCGGTGTGGGCGGAGGCAAGGCGGCAGTGGGAGGAGGCCACCAAACCCTCCAGCCCCAAGGCTGTCATCACCGCCCCACCTGCACTCCATGGAGCTTCCGACTCCTCCCTCGGTTCCAGGGCCGCCACCATTCAGGTGGGTAACCAGAGCCAGGGAAGCAGCCTAGCTCCGTCAGCAGTGTGGGAGGAGCAGGCAGCCAAAACACGAAGATGGAACTTCGTCATCAAAATCGACAATTGCCATGGCGTCTGCCTCCACCGCTTTAGATATGAGACCTGGCATCGCATCCTGCAACCTCATGGCATTCGCATCTGACCTGAGTTCCACAAGGTGCTAGAACAGTGTTTTGACGGTAGGAGTCACTATTCAACACACCGCCATTGGATGGTGCTGAAGAGACCAGATGGAGCCCGACTCTCCATCTACCATGCCACCTCTACAATCATAACTGTACAAACCATTCTACAACTACTGCTTCCACAACAACTACTCCAGCCCACTGCCACTTCCCCACTCTCCACACCATGAGACCACATGACCCTCGGCGCTACTACCCCCAATGCCACCCAATCCATCTCACTCTCTACCCCCGCCAACTATCTGTGCCACCCAGCCGCCATCATCTCTTGGCCATTTGCTAGTAATAAGAGGAAAGGTCAGGCCACTGGAAGGGATCATCTAACACTGAACAAAACTCTCTTCCGCCCGCCTCATCAACTCAAGGTCAGATGAAACTGGCTAGCGAAATGCCACAGCGCTCCCACAGGCGATGAGGAAGAGGTGGAAGGGAATCACACCAATGATCTAGAGCAAGCAGAGGAACAGTGCCTCGGATCTAGGCTACAAGCACACTACTATGGGGGGGGAGGGATCTATTGCCAGCGCAGCATTGACATCGGAGTGGGCGTGGTAGAGCGGGACAGGGTCAGCATCAACCAAGAGCCTCGCAGGGAGTGCAACAACCGTCTGGGGCTTGGATCACCGGGCAGTAGACGGATGGAGCTCATCGAAGGCATTCGATCAAGGTGCACCCACGACCCAGCTAGGCTCCGCGTTCCGACCAGGTCCATCTCTCGCAATAAACCCCACGCATGGCTCATGCTGGGGCTACGGCTCCGCGATGATGAGCGGATGAAGGCCGCAGCCTGTCCTTGGGGGTCCATCCAGATGAGGTCCACCACCAAAGGCAATCGTGGTAGTGGTGCGTCTACTGGAAGGAACTGGGGTCCTGAGTTCTCTAGCAGTATTGTCCCATTCATCGGGAACCAGTGGGGAAGGTAGCTGAAGGGATCAGTCTCCCGCAGGCATTCCTTCCAGTCCTGGATTTTCCATCGAGTACTTGTTCCAAAGGAAGTGTACTGGGAGGCCCAGAAGAGTAAGACCCTGGCTGACACAGTGGCTATGATGGCAAGGACGATCCCGACAACAGTAATGGCTGGCTTGACGATGGAGGAGCCGAGGTTGTTGATGCAGGACCAGGAAGTCCTTGCTAGTCCTTGCACTCCTTCAGATAGTGTCCCCACTATATCACCAACTGCATGGCCATAGGCTTCTATTCCTTGAACTATGCTGCTGGGATCAAGGGAAAGGTGGCTGGTGTAGTTCACTAATCCATTGAGTTTCCTCTCCAAGATGGGCAGACTTGATGAGTCGGCACAAGAGCCACAAATGGGGGCATCAGTTGTGAGTTGAAGAGGACTGGAGTGTCGTAGGTGATGTTGGGTTGGAGGTGGTGGATAGCGGGTGCTTGAAGGAGTGTGGCGAATGAGCCATGGGTGAAGTTCTTGAAGAAGGCAGCGGTTTTGGTGTCTGAGACTTGATCCACGAACTGGAAGAGGTGGACGTGATGAGAGTCCGTTGTGGGGCTGTGGTAGGTCAGATCCATGCCAACGCCATCAGGAAGGAAGAGCATCTCTCCCATCTTTAGTTGCATGGGCATGAAGAGGTAGCAGTTCTCGTCTCCTGGAAGTTGGTGGTTTGAATAGACAGCTTCCACTTCCGCTTCCATGCACTGGGAGATATAGATGGCAGATCAGCGGACTTCAGCAGAGATGTCCAAGCAGCCAGTGAGGGCACAAATGCCATTGGTAGGGCTCATCCAGACCATCTGCTTCAGGACTTGATACTGGTGCTCTTCCAGTAGACATATCCAATGTTCATTGCTTAATTCCACTTGCTCCATCATGTCCACCAGTTCATCCATGATGTAGTGCAGCTTTGCTTCTACAGGGGGGGGGGGGGCGTAGTTTATTTACATACACCTAACTTTGGAAATTAATATCTCCACCCCACTTGCAGCTAAAGAGCTGATTTTTTCACACAAACTAGGCCTAACTGTGTTTGCAGCTCAATTGATTGAGCGGTTGTTGAGAAATGCACATTTTAGTAAAATCAGTCTAAAAACAAGTTGGTTTGACGATTAAAAAAATTTTCATCCAACTTTGCAGCTTCATTTCTCAGGCCCATTAAAAGCTTTGAGGCCAAGAATTTAACACAAATTAGTCCAAAGTGTCATTAACTTGTGTGTAAATTTGCAAAAATCTAGGTCTTTCCTATGGCGAGAAATCGCCTCTGAAGTAATGTGAGGTTTCCCCCTTTCCTATGGTTAACAGACTAGTCTGTCCACTGATATCAGGAAAAAATTAAAAATGTGGTAAACCTCACATTACTTAGGAGGCAATTTCTCGCCATAGGAAAGACCTAGATTTTTGCAAATTTACACACAAGTTAATGACACTTTGGACTAATTTGTTGTTAAATTATTTAGCCTGAAAGCTTTTAATGGGCCTGAGAAATGAAGCTGCAAAGTTGGATGAAACTTTTTTTGATCGTCAAACCAACTTGTTTTTAGACTGATTTTACTTAAATGAGCATTTCTCAACAACCGCTCAATCAATTGAGCTGCAAATTTCCACACTTACTAAGCACAGTTAGGCCTAGTTTGTGTGAAAAAATCAAGTGGGGTGGAGATATTAATTTCCAAAGTTAGGTGTATGTAAATAAACTACCCCCCCCCTGTACTGGATTGTGGTGTTGGACCCAGTTCTCGATGCTGAGAAGGTTCTCATGAATAGCTTCCTTCCTTGCAACCTTGTTGAAGTCCCAGTGGGGTTGCGCGGTGGTGGAGGGAAGCAAGTAATGGGTTCCTTTCTGTAGATGAGTGGCAGTGAGTAGTTCTCTTTCCACTCTCTTCTTCTTCTCCTCTTCATGTTCCACTCTCATTTCTCTCTCTTGCTGGGGCGGGTTCTGACCAGTGACAGGATCATCACCAATGGCTGGACCCTCATTGTTGAATCGAAATAGTCCTTCTACTTCCTTGGCATCCTTGAAGAGCTCATCGGTCAGTTGATCCCATTCCTCCCACTTCTTCCACTTCTCTTTCTCTTCCACCATTGGAGACATCTCCTCCCTCTTCTCTCTTCTTGGGGATGAATCACTTGATGGACTGTTAGTCCACCATTGGAGACATCTCCTCCCTCTTCTTTCTTCTTGGGGATGAAGCACTTGATGGACTGTTAGTGGTGCCATCCTCCTTGGTGTCGTTGATACGCAAGGTCCCGCCTTCATGTGAGAGCAGAGTTCCAGTGGGAAGACAGTTCATCACCTCCTTGGTGTATGGAAAGTTTTCCTTGGGTGAGTAGGTGGAGAAAGCAGTGTAAAGCTGAGGAATGCGCACTCAAGACCCCATCATGTCAAAGAAATACCCTTTGACAGTTGCATTTTGTTTTGGTGCAGAATTTCAGAACTTTTTTCATGGTGGGCCAAAACAAAATCCAAGTATCGGAGCTGAATGCACTAGTAGTAGATGTATTTCTTTGACTTTTTACACAGGCAAATTCAATTTTTGGAAAAAAGAACCACATTTGGCTTGCTGATGGTACCAGATATTTCTTCCACTTTTAATAAAATATAAAAGAATGATGAAAAATATTTTTTTGGTAAAAATGGAATATTATTTTGGCTTGCTGATGGTGCAACATATATCATAGACTTTCATATACAAAAAGCATAAATTTTTGCATTGAGGTAGGTTCGAACCCAGCATTCACATGTCCAGGTCAAAGAACAAGCCACTTGACCACTCAG
>JASANA010006847.1:0-37352 GCA_030248095.1 Ptycholaimellus sp. GST1_10
CATTGTGACTACCTAAAGACCTAACCACAATTGTGGATCCAATTTGCAGGACCTATCACTTTGTGGCTAACTTAAGAACTAACCTCAATTGTGAATCTAATTTGAACGACCTACCACAGTGTGGCTAACTTACGAACTAACCAGAATTGTGTATCCAATCTGCACAACTTATCACAGTGTGGCTAACTTAAGAACTAACCACACTTGTGGATCCAATTTGCATGACCTACCACATTTTGCCTAACTAAAGAATTAACCACAATTGTGTATCCAATTTGCACTAACTACCAAATTGTGACTAAGTGAAGAACTAACCACAATTGTGGATCTAGTGTGCAGGACCTACCACATTGTTGCTACCTGAAGAATTAACCACAAGTGTGTATCCTAGCTGCACTACCTACCACATTGCGGCTAACTAAAGAACTAACCACAATTATGGATCCGAATTGCATGACCTACTACTGTGTGGCTAACTGAAGAACTAACCACAATTATGGATCCAATCGGCACGACCTACCTTATTGTGGGGTAACTGAAGAACTAACCACAATTGTGGATCCAATCTGCACGACCTACCACATTGTGGCTAACTAAAGAACTAACCACAATTGTGGATCCAATTTGCACGACCTACCACATTGTGGATAACTTAAGAACTAACCAGAATTGTGTATCCAATCTGCACTACCTACCACATTGTGGATAACTGAAGAACCAACCACAATTGTGGATCCAATTTGCACGACCTACCACATTGTGGCTAACTGAAGAACTAACCACAATTGTGGATCCAAGTTGCACGACCTACCACATTGTGGCTAACTGAATAACTAAACACAATTGTGGAACCAATTTGCACGACCTACCACATTGTGGCTAACTGAAGAACTAACCACAATTGTGGATCCAATTTGCACGACCTACCACATTGTGGCTAACTGAAGAACTAACCACAATTGTGGATCCAATTTGCACGACCTACCACATTGTGGCTAACTGAAGAACTAACCACAATTGTGGATCCAATTTGCACGACCTAACTCATTGTGGCTAACTGAAGAACTAAACACAATTGTGGATCCAATTTGCACGACCTACCACATTGTGGCTAACTGAAGAACTAACCACAATTGTTTATCCAATTTGCACGACCTACCACATTGTGGCTAACTGAAGAACTAACCACAATTGTGGATCCAATTTGCACGACCTACCACATTGTGGCTAACTGAAGAACTAACCACAATCGTGGATCCAATTTGCACGACCTACCACATTGTGGCTAACTGAAGAACTAACCACAATTGTGGATCCAATTTGCACGACCTACCACATTGTGGCTAACTGAAGAACTAACCACAATTGTGGATCCAATTTGCACGACCTACCACATTGTGGCTAACTGAAGAACTAACCACAATTGTGGATCCAATTTGCACGACCTACCACATTGTGGCTAACTGAAGAACTAACCACAATTGTGGATCCAATTTGCACGACCTACCACATTGTGGCTAACTGAAGAACTAACCACAATTGTGGATCCAATTTGCACGACCTACCACATTGTGGCTAACTGAAGAACTAACCACAATTGTGGATCCAATCTGCACGACCTACCACATTGTGGCTAACTGAAGAACTAACCACAATTGTGGATCCAATTTGCATGACCTACCACATTGTGGCTAACTGAAGAACTAACCACAATTGTGGATCCAATTTGCACGACCTACCACATTGTGGCTAACTGAAGAACTAACCACAATTGTGGATCCAATTTGCACTACCTACCACATTGTGGCTAACTGAAGAACTAACCACAATTGTGGATCCAATTTGCACGACCTACCACATTGTGGCTAACTGAAGAACTAACCACAATTGTGGATCCAATTTGCACGACCTACCACATTGTGGCTAACTGAAGAACTAACCACAATTGTGGATCCAATTTGCACTACCTACCACATTGTGGCTAACTGAAGAACTAACCACAATTGTGGATCCAATTTGCACGACCTACCACATTGTGGCTAACTGAAGAACTAACCACAATTGTGGATCCAATTTGCACGACCTACCACATTGTGGCTAACTGAAGAACTAACCACAATTGTGGATCCAATTTGCACGACCTACCACATTGTGGCTAACTGAAGAACTAACCACAATTGTGGATCCAATTTGCACGACCTACCACATTGTGGCTAACTGAAGAACTAACCACAATTGTGGATCCAATTTGCACGACCTACCACATTGTGGCTAACTGAAGAACTAACCACAATTGTGGATCCAATTTGCACGACCTACCACATTGTGGCTAACTGAAGAACTAACCACAATTGTGGATCCAATTTGCACGACCTACCACATTGTGGCTAACTGAAGAACTAACCACAATTGTGGATCCAATTTGCACGACCTACCACATTGTGGCTAACTGAAGAACTAACCACAATTGTGGATCCAATTTGCATGACCTACCACATTGTGGCTAACTGAAGAACTAACCACAATTGTGGATCCAATTTGCACGACCTACCACATTGTGGCTAACTGAAGAACTAACCACAATTGTGGATCCAATTTGCACTACCTACCACATTGTGGCTAACTGAAGAACTAACCACAATTGTGGATCCAATTTGCACGACCTACCACATTGTGGCTAACTGAAGAACTAACCACAATTGTGGATCCAATTTGCACTACCTACCACATTGTGGCTAACTGAAGAACTAACCACAATTGTGGATCCAATTTGCACGACCTACCACATTGTGGCTAACTGAAGAACTAACCACAATTGTGGATCCAATTTGCATGACCTACCACATTGTGGCTAACTGAAGAACTAACCACAATTGTGGATCCAATTTGCACTACCTACCACATTGTGGCTAACTGAAGAACTAACCACAATTGTGGATCCAATTTGCACGACCTACCACATTGTGGCCAACTGAAGAACTAACCACAATTGTGGATCCAATTTGCACGACCTATCACATTGTGGCTAACTGAAGAACTAACCACAATTGTGGATCCAATTTGCACGACCTACCACATTGTGGCTAACTGAAGAACTAACCACAATTGTGGATCCAATTTGCACTACCTACCACATTGTGGCTAACTGAAGAACTAACCACAATTGTAGATCCAATTTGCATGACCTACCACATTGTGGCTAACTGAAGATTTAACTACATTTGTGGATCCAACTTGCACTACCTACTACATTGTGGCTAACTGAAGAACTAACCACAATTGTAGATCCAATTTGCACGGACCTACCACATTGTGGCTAACTGAAGAACTAACCAGAATTGTGGATCCAATTTGCATGAACAATCACATTGTGGCTAACTGAAGAAATAACCACAACTGTGGACGACAGAGAGACGGAGCAGGCACAGTAGATGTCTAGATGTGTGGGGGGTTTCAGGAGTGAGGGATCTCGAAGGTTGTGTCTCCTGCCTTTGATTGGAGATGCAGGGCGGACTGGAGACGGGACGACGGCTGTGGCCAAAGGAGCGGGGTGTGGACCACTGTCACTGTGCCATCTCCTCGACACTGGCATCTGGGCCTTTGGCGTCTTGAACCCAGCACTTGACTCTGGCGATGTAGGAGAGCCCTTCAGGGTTGCCTTGGGGGTGTCTGGTAGCTCCAGCACCGGAGGAGGCTGCCGCTTTGGGAGGGCGGCCTTGCTGGAGTGTGCTGCGGCCTTGGCTGCGGTCTTGGTGGTCCTGGCGGCAGCCTGGGCATCGGCTTTGGTGGTCTTAGCAGCAGCTCGGGCAGCGTTGGTGGCGTCTTGGGCATCGGCTTTGGCAGCCTTGGCGGCAACCTGGGTGGCCTTGCTGGCTTTGGCGGCATCTAGACGAGGGGAGTCAGATGTGGACTCCAAACGGGACTTGCCAGGAGGGCATCTGCAAGGCTTCTTTTCCGCGACAAGAGGATGAGTCCCAGCTCATGGCGGCTGGGTGACGGTGGGGTTGCTGGGCGCCGCAGCAGTCTCGTCCCTTGCATGCAGAGTAGGGCCAGTGGGAGTGGGAGCGGGAAGAGGGGGTACAGGAGCGGGTTGGACACAGGCAGCAGCTTCCACATATGCATCTATGGGCTCAAAGAGGAGGTCTGGAGGCATAAAATATGCGGGCTTCAAGTGATTTAGGTGCACAGTCTTTGTGAGGTCAGGAAATTCAAGGGGGTGAATGACGGCGTTGGGCCTTTTCAGACTGGCAATCTGCCAGAGACTGGTGAACCTGAGATCAAACTTTTCATGCACATGTTTTCTAGCCCAGACCAAATTTCCAACTTTGAATGGTCTGATCTTTGCCTTCTTGTCATATTGCTCCTTTTGCCTAACCTGCGCCACCTTGGAATGCTGGCGCATGTTTTCCCACATCTTTTTGAGATTGGCTACTGCTGCAGTTGTGAACTCTGGATGTCTTACTGGCAAACCTTCCAAGGTTGGTTGCAAACCATCGGGCAAAGGGAACTTGCAATCGAAACTGAACAATGCATGGAAAGGCATGTTGCCCATTCTTTCACTGTATGCGACATTGTGAGCGAAACTTGTGTAAGGCAAATGTTTGAACCAGGTGGAAGGTCTCACAAAGTGAACTCAAAGTGCGATTGTACTGCTCGCACTTCCCATCTCCTTGAGGATGATATGGCGTAGTTTCTATTTTTGCCGTACCCATCTGACTGGCTAATATTTTCACTAGGTGTGCACAGAAATTGGTGCCCTGATCACTGAGCCATCTCCTAACCCTACCGAATCGCAGGACTATGTGCAGCAGGAAAGCTCTTGCAGTGGCCTTGGCAGTAATGCGCACCAGCGGTATAGCCACGCTGTAAGAGGTGAAAAAGTCACAGCAGACCATGATATATGAATTATTATATAGTGGGTTATACTAACCCAAAAAGTATCTCTTATCTGTATTTTACCTGCGATTGAAGTAGGGGAAATTTTTTATCCAGCTTAATTTGAATTCTACTTGCGACTGAAGTGGATTAAATTGTTTCTAAGCAAAGAAATAAGTTTTATACCTTAGATTGTGAACTTTGTGCACTGTTAAAATTATCGTCAGTCCAATGTAAAACTGGATTAATTAATGATAAGAGAGCACCTGGCCAAAATATTAATAAGTGTATTTAAAATCTAAGCTCCCAAAAAAAGTAAAATGTAGAAACATTTTTAAAAAAATATACATAGCAAAAAATTTTTAACTGACTCTGCTACCTATCTCCATTGCAATTAATTGGTACCTTGGCATATACCTTGGTCTAATTCTACGTACATATGATAGTTCTCAAGAAATAGACAAAATTTTGGACTTAAAACTTAATAAAAATACATTTCAACTAATGGGTAAATTCTGCAACATTTGGGAGGCAACTACATTTTGACCAAATCAATTGCCATTAAAGTAAGGTGCTCTCTTATCATTAATTAATCCAGTTTTACATTGGACTGACGATAATTTTAACAGTGCACAAAGTTCACAATCTAAGGTATAAAACTTATTTCTTTGCTTAGAAACAATTTCATCCACTTCAGTCGCAAGTAGAATTCAAATTAAGCTGGATAAAAAATTTCCCCTACTTCAATCGCAGGTAAAATACAGATAAGAGATACTTTTTGGGTTAGTATAACCCACTATATAATAATTTCATCCACTTCATACAGGGGCAAGGCCCCTATGCATGGAGACGAAGATGACGTTGGTGATCAGCTGCTTGTTCACCACGGCCTGGTGGAAGCCCATGAAAAACAGATACATAATCTACATCCCAAATTACCTATATGATGTTGTTTGTAGGGTCAAAAACCCTTTAATATGCCTCGAGATGAAGTTGATGATGGCCTGCTTGTTAACCATGGCCGAGTGCAAGCCCATGGAGACCAGCTTGAAGCAAACGGGTTCCAGAATCATAAGCTACTTCCAAAATTACCCATATGATGCTATTTTTAGAAACAAAAACCCTTTAGAATGCATCAAGACGAAGTTGGTGATGACCTGCTTGTTCACCACGGCCTGGTGCAAGCCCACGGAGACCAGCTAGAAGCAAAGGGCTGCCAGGATGATATTCTACGTCCAAAATTACCTATATGATGCTATTTGTAGGCACAAAAACCCTTTAGAATGCCTCAAGACGAAGTTGGTGATGACCTGCTTGTTCACCACGGCCTGGTGGAAGCCCATGAAGACCAGATAGTAGTAAGCGGGCGCCACAATCGTATTCTACGTGCAAAGTTACCTATATGGTGCTGTTTTTTAGACCAAAAAACCTTTACAATGCCTCAAAGTGAAGTTGATGATGACCTGCTTGTTCACCACGGCCTCGTGCAAGCCCAAGGAGACCAAGTAGAAGCAAACGGGTGCCATTATCTGTTATTTTGGCGAAAAACCCTGTAAAAAGCATAAATATAGAGCTGGAATTGAAAAACATGCAAAAAAACCCCAAAAAACTGAATTTTTACCCAAAAAGTTGATGTTACGACCTAAAAAACGCGGAAAATGCCCAAAATAGAGGTGCCTTGATACTTTTTTGGCCCGATTTACCCTAGAACCGTTGAGATCCCCGCCCCACAGGCAGCCAAAGTGTCTGCAACAGTGCGGACGGACGGACGGACGGTGTGTGCCCGGACACCGGACATTTTTTTTAAAAAGTTTTTTGGAAATAACTTTTTTTATAAGGCACTAAAAAATTTTTGTCCAAAGAGCACCCCCCACAATTCGACCACGGCGCGTCGATTGAGCCTAATTTCAGCCGATGTCTGTGTGATGAGCTACAGCCTGGCAAACTTTAGGAAAGCTGCAATTGGTTGTGTTGCTCGATAAGAGGGGCTTGGCGCTACCGCTCCGCTGACGCTCTGCTCGCGCAAGCCCAATATCCATTTGACTTGGTCATGAGTCCCATCATGTCGTTGGCCACAATCGCAAAGGGTCTAGAGGCCTTGATGGGTACTAGAGGTTCTCGGGCTCTTGGGCTCATGGCATTAAACTGTTGGCAGATCAAACAAGCTCTGCAGATTTCTCTTATATTTTTGACCATGTTAGGCCAATAAAAACGGCTTTTAATGGTGCCGTAAGTTTGCTTCAATGCGAAATGCCCAGCGAATTTGCTGGCATGAAAGCAGTGAAGGACTTGCAGAACGCAAGGGTGCGGGACGAACAGTAGCATGGCCCCCTCCTCCCCTAAGATATAAAAGAGATCTTGCTCATCGGTTGCGTATAGATGAGCTGAACACACAATTTTCTTGCTCAGTTCGTAGTCATGGGGCAAGGTGCCTTCCAATAGGTTTGCAATCATTGTGCTGCAAAATGTATCTTTCTTTTGATCTTTGGCGATAGAGATGGAAGTTTTGAAATATTTGTCTTCTTCTATAGAGAAAACAACCGAATTTTGCTGGACACCTTGAGATTCCGTATTGCCTTGGATGGATTTTTCTGCTTTAAGAGGTCTCTCTGAATCATCAGGGAAAGGTATTGACAACTTTTTATACATTCGCGAAAGAGCGTCTGGGTTTATGTGATCTTTGCCTGCCTTATACCATAGGAATGGTTGAAAATTTGAAATTTTTAATGCCCATCGCTGCAGTATTGGTGTGTCATTAAACCCTGAAAGTACATATTGAAGAGGTTTATGATCTGATTCAACTATGATGCTGGGATGACCGAGTATGTAATTTTTAAGCATTGTAAACCAAACAAAATCGCTAACGCTTCTAGTTTGATTGTTGGGTAATTTTTTTCACTTTTTGTTAACGACCTGCTTGCATAAGCAATTACTCTTTCATTCCCATCTGCGTCACATTGAGCGAGTATGTCGCCTAAACCCATTCTTGAAGCATCGGTTTGGACTAAGAATGGCTTTTTCTTGTCCATAACTGGAAAAGCCAGAACTGGAGGGCTGCTTAGAGCATGTTTTAGCTTCATGAACGCCTGTTCTTGCGCGTCCTTTCAAATAAATTCTTTAGTTTTGGATAGCAGGTCATACAGTGGTGCTGCGATCGCAGCAAAATCGCGAATGAACTTATGATAGTAACAGCACAAACCTATGTGAGGTTGGGGTTGGTCAGGGCTTGAGCAATAGCTGGCTTCTTTATCCCATCAGCATAGAATGAAGTGAAAGCGCAATGGAGGAAAGGTGCGGAGGAGAAGACACAACATATATAATCACAACATCCAGTGCAGGATCCAGTGCATCACCTCACACATCCCCCCAAAAATGACTTAGGGCATTTTTCAAGTAGTACTATTGTCACTGTGAAGTAGTTGCAGTTTGAGTAGAGGTAGGAGTTGTGGTAGTAGTTGTGGTAGGAGTTGTGGTAGTAGTTGTGGTAGGAGTTGTGGTAGTAGTTGTGGTAGGAGTTGTGGTAGGAGTTGAGGGATGAATAAGCATGGTGTTAGAGTTGTTGAAGTTGAAGTGGAGCTGTTGTAGGAGTAGGTGAAGTTGGAGGCCAGTCTGTTGAAGTTGTAGTTGAGATGGGGCCCCATTGAGCAGAATACTGTTATTCAGCTGGCAGAACAGAATGGGGTGCTGAGCCTAAGGGAATTGAAGATTCACAGCACGGAGTTCTACCCCTTGACCCAAAACTTTGGACCCATTAACCCAAAGAGTTTGTCTGGTGCTACAGCTCAGGGACTCCCGGCGATTCATGGGACTCAGGGAGCAATGAGAGGCAAGGACCACCCCTCCCCAACACAAGGGAACCCACAAGGCCATTCCCCGACTCGGAACCAATGTGAGGTTGGGGTTGGTCAGGGCTTGAGCAATAGCTGGCTTCTTTATCCCATCAGCATAGAATGAAGTGAAAGCGCAATGGAGGTAAGGTGTGGAGGAGAAGACACAACATATATAATCACAACATCCAGTGCAGGATCCAGTGCATCACCTCACACCTAAGAAGCGTTGTAATGATTTGGCGCTTCCCAGTCAAGGATATGTATCTATCGATTCCGTTTTTTTCATATCTACTTTTATTCCTTTTGTGGATATGTTATGACTTAGGTAAGTGATCTCTGATTTGAGGAACTCACATTTCCTCAACTTACATTTTAGATTTGCTTGCTTTAGGCGTTCGAACACTAAGGATAGGTTTTCACATAGGGTTTCAAAATCTTGTCCACCGACGAGGACATCATCTAGGTATATCCAAACTTTTCTCCATAGGTACCCTTGCATGACGTTATGCATAGCTCTTTGGAAGCTGCTTGATGCACTCGCTAACCCCATTGGCATAACTAGGTACTCAAAGAGACCTAGGTGTGTTCGGAAAGCTGTATATTTCCAGTCGATCGGTCGCATTTTGATTTGATGATAACCTGCGGTTAGGTCCAGAGCGCAAAATTGAGTGATTCCTGCTAAGGAGCTCAAAATTTCATCTGTGCTTGGTAGATTATATACGTCTTTCACTGTTACGCTGTTCAGATGTCTGTAATCATGCACCATTCAGGCGCTTCCATCCAGTTTGGGCACTATTACAACGGGGCTTGAGAAGGGCAAGTTTGATTCCCATCTTGATATTTTCAATCATATTTTCTACTACCAGTCGTCTCGGTAGCGGGCTCGATTGGCTGCAATCAAAAGGTTTATAATATGTCAACTCTATGCAATGCTCTGCATTTAACGCCTCCCCTATGTCATAATCGGTGCGGCTTATGCACATGTGGTATTTTTTAAGTATTTTCAGAATTTTTTACTTTTTCCACAATGGTGTTCCGGCAGTGCCAATTTTCGCTGTTTTTTCTATGAAAGCCAGATGTTCTTTATAAGATGGCATTGTGGATTGTTGGAGTGTAAAGCATTGCTTTGACGTTGACGAACTTGTTTCATGTGAATCGCATTCAATTTGTATTTCCTCTTCTTCGTCACAAAATTCCAAAGGAAAACTCTGATCGTTGCTCCATTGGTCGACCCAACCTAATTTTGTGTTAGCGCGCAGTGTGCAAGGGAAAGTTTTGCGATTGACGACTGGAACAGTGATAACGTTTTCTCTTGAGGTTAGTAGGCAATCTTCCATATACCAACTGTTTTTGGAATTTTTGTGTTTATTTTGTTGAAAAAGCACAATTTCATTAGTAGTCTCGAAGCGGTTTCTGAATTTTACCAATGTTAATGCATTTGGCTGTAATGTAATATTACCCAAAATTTCTTTGTTTATATAGCAGCATTCAATAAGTGCAGGTTGTGGGCAGAAAGGAGTGCAATCTCATGTAGTGCATGTTGTGGGCAGAACTGAGTGCAAATACTGCTCTCATGTAGTACATGTTTTGGGCAGAACAGAGTTCAAAGCCTGCTCTTAGGTAATGCGACAACGTCATTCACTTAGTACCTGTTGTGGGCAGAACGGAGTGCAAAAACTGATTTTGCGTAGTGCAGGTTTTGGGCAGAACCGAGTTCAAAAACTGCTCTCACGTAGGGCATGTTGTGGGCAGATCAGAGTAACAAAGGTTGCTCTAACGTGTTGCATGCTGTAGGTAGATCTTAGTGCCTGTTGTGGGCAGAATGGAGTGCAAAGACTGCTTTCACATAGTGCAGGTTGTGAGCAGAGCGGAGTACATAGACTGATCTCACGTAGTGCCTGTTTGTGCAGAACGGAATATTAAGCCAGCTCTCACGCAGTGCTTGTTGTGGGCAGAACGTAGTGCAAAGACTGCTCTCACGTAGGGCATGTTGTGGGCAGTTCAGAGTGCTAAAACTGCATTCATGTAGCGCATGTTATGGGCAGAACGGAGTGAAAACACTGCTCTCATGTTGTGCTTTTTGTGGGCAGATCGGAGTGCAAAGACTGCTCTCACGCAGTGTATGTTGTGGGCAGAATGGAGTAAAAAGACTGCACTCACGTAGTTCATGTTTTGGGCAGCTCAGAGTGCAAAGACTGCTCACACGTAGCACATGTTGTGGGCAGAACGAGTGCAAATACTGCTCATAGTGCACGTTGTGGGTTAGAACGGAGTGCAAATACTGCTCTGATGTAGTGCATATTTTGGGCATAACGGAGTGCAAAGACTGTTCTCATGTAGTGCGTGTTGTGGGCTGAACGGAGTGCAAAGACTGCTCTCACGTAGCGCAAGTTGTGGGCAGCTCAGAGTGCAAAGACTGCATTCACGTTGCGCATGTTATGGGCAGAACGGAGTAAAAACACCGCTCTCATGTAGCGCATGTTGTGGGCAGAACGGAGTGCAAAGATTGCTCTCACGTAGTGCATGTGTAGGCAGATCGGAGTGCAAAGACTGCTCTTACGCAGCGTATGTTGTGGGCAGAATGGAGTAAAAAGACTGCACTCACGTAGTTCATGTTTTGGGCATCTAAGAGAGCAAAGACTGCTCTCATGTAGCGCAGGTTGTGGGCAGAACGGGGTGCAAACCCTGCTCTCACTTAGCGCTTGTTATGGGCAGAACGGAGTGTAAAGTTTGCTTTCATGAAATGCCTGTTGTGGGCAGTACGGAGATCATAGACTGCTCTCACAAAGTGCATGTTGTGGGCAAATCGATGATCAAAGACAGCTCTTATGTAGTTTGTGTTTTGGGCAGAACGTAGAGCAAAGACTGAGGTATAATGTGTATCATGGTAAGCAGCAGTGTCCAGGCCTTGTTCAACGAAAAGTCTACAGTCGTCCTCTGTCTAATAATTGCCGACTCTTCATTGATGCTAGAGCCCCGGGTCTGATAGCGCGGAGCTGGCCTCACCGGGTGGCTGGGGAATGGAATCGCCTTTCGGAGTGTTCAATCCTTGGCCCCCGGGGTTATTTTGAAGTGGCTGTGCGGGTCCTAAGGACGCCTCCGCCGCCTTTCTAGCACACCTCTGTTTCCTTGCGCTATGGTAGGTTCTTCGTTCTAGTAGGATGTGATTACCTACTTTCTACTCCCAACTTTGTAGGATGTTGAAAAAAACAAACAAGACTGCACTCACGTAGCCATTGTTTTTGGCAGAACAGAGTGCAAAGACTGCTCTCTGGTAGTGTACGTTGTGGGCAGAACAGAGCACAACGACTGCTCTCATGTAGTGCAAGATGTGGGCAGAATGGAGTGCACTACGAGGCCGCACTCACGTAGTTCATGTTGTGGGCAGCTCAGAGAGCAAAGACTGCTCTCATGTAGCGCTTGTTGCGTGCAGAACGGAGAGCAAATTCTGTTTTCATGAAGTGCCTGTTGTGGGCAGAACAGAGTGGAACGACTGCTCTCTGGTAGTGTACGTTGTGGGCAGAACAGAACACAAAGACTGCTCTCACGTAGTGCAAGATGTGGGCAGAATGGAGTGCAAATACTTGTCTCACGTAGGGCATGTTGTAGGCAGAACGGAGTGCAAAGACTGCTCTCATGTAGTGCATGTTGTGGGCATAATAGAGTGCAAAGACTGTTCTCACGTAATGCATGTTGTGGACGGAACGGAGTGCGAAGACTACTCTCACACATTGCATGTTGTGGGCAGAACAGAGTGCAGAGACTGCACTAACATAGCGCATGTTGTGTGCAGCTCAGAGTCGAATAACGACTCTCATGTAGATCATGTTGTGGGCAGAACGGAGAGCAAAGACTGTTCTACGAATTCTGAACTGACTTGAACAAAGTTTTCCTGAAAGATGTTTTGTTGGTAGTAAACTCTTGTTTTGTGACGTGTTTAGCTCCGCGGTCACCTATTGCGCTCTGCGCCATATACTTGTTATCAAAAAATACCCATTAACGTCTTCAATAAGAAAATTGGATAAAACGAATAGATAAAAAACCTATTTTATTGACATAAACTCTTGTGCTGGCAAGCAGTAGGCGTTGTTTCATCTTGTGTTGAAACTGGTTCCCCAGGCTCTTTTATTTTTTTGAATATCTTCAGCTTCAGCTTATATGTTTATAGGTGACATGTCTTGGGCAATTTTCCTTGAATATAGCCTTTGCGGACTTGCTCATTTCAACATCAGCCTACATTTTTAAAAAATGGCTGAATGTTTTCTGCCCAGTATGTTCTCTTGTGCAAAATCCATACAAGTTAGAAAATTGGAAGAATACTTATACACCGCATCAATGTTGTTGCTAATTCACCCTGATGAATCCATGAAACATCTGGACAGAGGCCTTTGTGACAATGGTTGATCAAAATTGGTTGATGATCCAGACTTACCCACTTGAGAGAACAATTGTAATGCATGCAAAAAAAGATTGAATTACATTGTAATACCAGTGGCTGGTCGGATTCCATTCCACCAAAGACCTTGATTCTTTTATTTCCAAATTGTATAGGCCGAGTCCAAATCTATGCTTATTTAAACTACTTGTCTACTTAAAATACAACCCTTTTGGAGTGATAATAGTTAATGCATCTTGTTCATAGTAATAACGTGAAGCAGCTAATGTAAGGCAGCTAATGTAAAACTGCAATTGTATTGCAGTTTTAAAATATCATTTTTATTGCACTCAGAAATCAATAAAAGTAGAAGTAACAAATGGATAAATACAATCATGAAGACTCATTTGCTTTAGCCATATTGATTTTTCTCTTCTTTCCCATCATTGTCATTCTGTTACGACCTGCACATGACATAGCGGAGGTCGAGTTTTTAAACGATTTCTCTTGGATGCTTGATGCATGGTTCTATATTTGCAGATCAGAAATCAATCAATATGGGATCCGCCAACTGACATGAGTCTTGTTTGAAGGTATGCTAGCATCGTGATATCTTGGAGTTGAGAAAATGACTTTTTGAAAATTTATTATTTCTTGATTTATAGTCAAAAACCTAAATTTTTGATGTTTAAAAAATTCGAACATCCATAAATACCTGATTTTTCAATAAAATCAGCTCAATTTTTCAGGACAGAGGCAAACAAAGGCCGCGCATCTTGGCGGTAGCCGAGAAGACCTTGTTGAATTAGGTCTTTGTTTGAAGCAATCATTTATGCAATCAAATATACATTGACAAATTTTCTTTCCAGATGTGTATTGTAATACGTAATGATATCCACAATTGTGATAATTTGCTCAGTTATTCCAGTATGGAGCCAGCCACAGCAGGGTCCATTTGTCAATCCGGATCCACAATTGTTTTAAAATGTACAGTTATTTCAGTATGGAACCAGTCACATACATTGTCCAGTTGTCTTTGTGACGTACAGATGTTCTTGTTCCAGATGCGTACTATAATTGCGCATATTGTTACCCAATATTGTCCATTGGTCAATCCTGAAGTGTTCAGTTTTGATCAACAATGATGGTCAGTATTTTAGTCAGTTCGTTTTGGAGCTAGCCACATTATGATGCAATCTTCAGTTTAGATCAACATGGATGGTCTGTCATTGGATTCATAAAAAGGCTTCTTTGAAGATTTTACCACCTAAACTATGTTCACACCACCTATCAAAAATTCGCATCACAAATTATTCATAACACCATCACGCACACTTTGAGATCTTCACCATTCTTGCTGCATTCAGGTATTACCAAAATTTTAGGCAATTATTCAGTTTTTGACCGCGGAGCGGCCCGAAGGGCCGCTCTGCGGTCTATAGAGGTTACTAAACTTTTGATATGTATATATGTGTGGATTGGGAGAGGCTTTGGAGATGAGCAGCATGCAGTAGGCGTCTCTGGAGATCTTGCGGCAGTTGCTGCTCTCATCAAGGATGGCAATTGGGATGGGGTGGGAGCCGCTGGAGGCGAAAGAGTACACGTAGCAGCAGTAGCCGTGCGCCTTGCTGCTCGCATCTGCGAACACCAGCAGCCAGATCTTCGACTGCGGGGACCAGGCCGCCCTTCTCTGGATCTTCACCAAGGGCAACCCTTCCAGGTCCTCCGGGACCTCCTTCCACCAGTCCTTAAACTGTGCGGTGACGGAGTCATCCCAATCATAACCGTCAGCCTGGATTTGGCTGAAGAGGAGTTTGGGAAGGATGATGACGGGAGAGTGTAGGTTGTGTGGGTCGAAACGGCATGCAACCATCTTGATGATGGTGCGTTTGGTGCATGGTCAGAGGGGAAACTGGATGTCCGTGTGGCCAATGTAGAAGGCATCGAGGGTGATGTCCCAGCCAATGCCCAGCACCTTCACCCCCTCCATCTTTCCTTTCTCCTCCTCGGAGAGGCTGGCGTTGAAGACTTTGCTGTTGCTCATGAACTCCCTCAGGTTCATCTTGGCCGCATTGAAGATGGCCACTGCCTCTCTCTTCTTCCGCATTGCATCGGTGACGTTGGAGGCGTTGACGGCGATGTTGTCCACATAGATGAGGGGCTGTATCTCCTTTGCCAGCTTGGAGCCCTCCTCTTCCAGGAAGGAGTTGATGACGACCTGGAGGATGGCTGGGCTGGATGGACTTGAACCCGAAGCCTACGTGGGTGAGCCTCAGGTAGGTGTAGTTCTCGAAGCCCAGTGGCTTGGCTGGGTCTCGGAGCCAGATGAGTATGGCTAAATCATTGTGCTCAGGGAGGAGAAGGATCTGGAGAAAGGCCTTCTCCAAGTCTCCCACCACCAGGATCTCCGAAAAGTGATCAAGGATCAAGGATCCCAGCAGCTGCGGCCCTGTCTCCAGAAGATTGTTGAATGTAGTGTTGGGCAGGATGCGAGCTGTAGGGTTGAGGAGGGGGTCGGCACTTAGTGTGCTGAGAAGTGGACTGCTCAACAGGAAAGCAGGGAAGGTAGAACACCTGTCGATCCTGCTGCTCCACCTCCTCCAGAGGCACCTCCTCTGTGTAGCCTGTCTCCACCATCTGTCGGATGGAGAGGTGGAAGGCGTCCTGAGATCCGTCCGCTTCTCTAGCTTTCTGCACAGGCTGTGCAGACGGTTCAGCGCCTCGTTCTTTCCATCCATGGCTCATGCAGGGAACCCTCCATCTCTGAAGGGAAAGACAGCCATGAATCAACCCCCAGAGTTCCGCTGAAGGTCCTCCTTGAAGCGCTGCAGGGCAGTGGCGCGGGCATCCTCCTGGATCTCTTCTTCGGTGAGGCCCTCACTCTCGTGGGTGTAGAGCTCCTTGAGCTCTCCGCTCATGCTCGCATTCACTAGCATTGATGCCTCTCTCTTCTGCTTCCTTGAGAGGATCACCTCGAGCTGGGGCGATCCTATGAGGAGCTGGCCAACAGGGGAGTTGTTGACCGAGAAGAGAGGAGTGATGTCGGCCTCTCGATTCATCTTGCCCAGGATGAGGCCACTGACGTCCAAGCCGATGAGGACATGCACCGGCATGTACGTGGAGTCCTCCTTGGGCGGCATGTTCTCGATCGCCGGGTACTCTGCCGCAATCTCCTCCCACTTCTCAGGTGACAGGGAGGGTAGCATCTTGATGGGTGGGCAGATATCTTCAAGAGCCCTGGCCTTCAGCTCCATGCTGAAGCCATTGGCGGTGCGCAGATGCAGGCGCATGATCTTCCTCCTCCTGGGCTGCCGCAGCGACTCTCCAAAGACCCCCACATTCACTACCTCCTCTCCTATCACAGGAAGGCCGAGTAGTTCTGTGGTGTACTTCTCGACGCAGGTGACGTGGGAGCCAGTGTCCAAGAGACAGTTGACGTTCTCTGTGATGGGGCTGTCCTGGACGGGAGAGTCAGCCACCTCGGTGCTAAAGTGGATGACGATGGCCTCATTGCAGTTGCTGAGGGCGTCTGAGTAGTCGGACACCAACTCCATCATCGTCATCATGGTCATCGGCAGTGATGATCCGCCTCCAGGTATTCTCCCTCCTTTCTTCCCCTCCTTCTGCCAGGCGTCCTTCTTCTGAGGCTTGTGCTGAGAGGAGGATGGGCGGGAGGAGGAGGGATAGGCCTTTTACCGTGGCTGTTGCCCTTGCAACTGTCGTTGTTGGCCGGGTGATCGTCGCTGGGTACCCTGCTGCCTGCCGGCGGCCGAGTTGTTGGGGTAGGCCGAGTAGCAGAGGGCAGAGTGGTGGCTGGCACTGTCGCAGTTTCTGCAGTTGTACGGGCTGCGGCACTGGGGCATCGTGTGTGCTTTCGTGAGGCATCGGTGGCAGTGGTCGTATTTGGCGATCTGATCCTTGCACTGCTTGGCGGTCTTGAACTGGTCGCAGTCCACTGCCTTGTGCCTCCGCATGCATATGGAGCAGCTCTGCTCCGCCTTGCTGCTAGAGCCCTTGCCGGCTTCCTTATGTTGAGAGATGGAGACGGGAAGGATGGAGGGACTAGAGAAGAGCTGCTTCTTGGAAGGCTGCTTTGGGCGGGAGGAGGACAAGGAGGAGGAGCTGGTCTCTGTGGTTTTCACCTGGAGCAGCGCGCTCTTGTTGCGCTGCAACTCCACCTCCTTGTTGAGGACCTGGATCAGGCCATAGAGTGTCACCTGGTGGGACAGGAGGCCTTGATTGGTCAGCTTATTGGCGACCACGTTTGCCAGTTGAATGCTCCGTTTCTCCATTGCCACGCTGACAAGGAACTGTAACTGCACTTCCTCCATCTGGCACTGTTGAGCCAGGAAGGGGTAGAGATTTCTCAGTTTGTCCCTGAAGGATTCCAGGCCCTTGAAGTCGGCGCTGGGGAGGGACTGGATGGAGCTGAGGGCCTCCTGGACGTGAGCAGTCGGGTTGTTGTAGGCGTCCTCCAGGACCTTCATGGCCTGCTCGTAGCCTCCCTCCATGCTCTGCAGTGACTTGATTTTCTCAGCAGCCGCTCCTTTCAAGGCCATTGAAAGGTAGATCATGTGAGTGGCTGGGTCTTCTACTCGCTGGTCTATCCAGAGCTTCCAGTGCTACTTCCAGGTGGGATACTGGAGCTCTAATGTAGTCCCCAGAGAATTGGGGGGAGGTCTAAGGGCGGAAGATCGCGGAGACTGGCAGTGCCGAGCTTGTGGGCGATGCGATTGTCAACGCTCTCCATGTCCTTGATGAGCCCGTCAATGGAGACCTGGTCGGAGTTGTCGGCCGTGCTCTCCGTGGCCCTGCTGCCTGCTGTGGAATGTTGGGGAGGCGGTGGCAGATTGCTAGTTCCTGCTCCAGCTTCCTGCCTTCCTCCACCTTCATCAAGTGACACCAGATTGACAGTCACTGAAGGCTCATTTCCTCCCATGGGAGGTGGAGGTGCAGGGCGGGAGTGTGGAGCAGGGCTGGCAAAGAGGTCTGCTCATGACCTGCCACTCAGCAAAGACGTGGAAGAGCTGTGCAGAGGCAGTTGGTGCTGAGAAGCAAAAAGGCCGCCTCCAATCTGACTCCCTCTGGTGGGTGGTGTGATGGGAGCCTGATAGGGGTTGAGGAAGGGGGCTGGAGGGGTGAGTCCAGATGGCATCTGAGGGGGGACTTGATTGCGGAGCTGCTGTACGAAGTTGCCCAGCTCCGCTTCCTCCTGGTGCCCATTGGCCTGCAGCCCCTGTGCCCGAGCCTGCTTGTGCTGCGCCATCAGTTGATACTGTGGCGACTGCCTCAAAGCTGCCGCATTCATGGCCGCGAACTGCCAGGGGTCCTGCTGCCCTACTCTTTCCCCCACTTCCAAACCTCCTCCTTCCAGCCGTGTGGATTGAGGAAGGGTGTTTTGAGGTGGGGGCAGGGGTTGAATGTGACAGCCTATTTCATGGCTGCTGATGGTGGTGGCGCGTAGGCGAGCAGCGAGGATGTCTGTTTCTGTCTGGAGCTGGCGAGGAGGGGCAGGCGCCTGATGACGGGGCGATGCATGCACTGGCATGAACTGGTCTACTTCCCGGCCAGCTTCTGGCAGCCCTCGACCAGCATCAGCAGCAACGACCTCGGCTCCTTGCCGCCCGACCAGGGCTCCTGCCTGGAGTTCCTGAGCGGCTTTGTGTCCTTCTCCAGCTTCAACCCACCAATCTTCCTGCCTGTCCAGGCCTTGCTCATGCATTAGATCTCGAAGGCCATTGCGCCAGGTCATGCAAGTGCGGAAGTGTCAGGGCTCTCCAAAGAGTTGGCGGCGGAGGGTGCCGCCTCTGCTCCTGGAATGGAAGCGGAAATAGGCAGAGTCTGAGCGGGCGTGCCTCCTTCTTCCTCCCTCCAGTTCCTGCACCTCCTCCACCCAGTGCATGGTGGCGTCCAAGGCCTCGGTGCCCTCCAAGGCACCGGTAGGGGTCGCGGCAGACGCCATGGATGCATCTGAGGGCGCGGCATCCCTGGAAAGGGCGGGTGAGGGGGGATCAGGAGCTGGATGATGACTGGACTGTGGGGCCACTGTTCCCGAAGGGGCCAGAGGTGCCGGGGGACCCGGTGGGCCATCCATGGAAGCAGAGCTCTTGGGGCAGCAGCCAGTCCGGGAATCGGTCTCTGGGGTGTGGCCAGAGTGGGATGGATTGCTGGAGATGGGTAGGGGACAGTCTCCAGCTGCGCTGGAAAGGGTGGCAGGGCTGGCTGTCCAGGCACTCCTTCAATGGCCCTGGGAGGGTCAATGATAGGGGGCCTGAATGCGAATGAGTCCCGTCACGGATGGCCCAGAGTGTGTCCTCTTCCCTCTGCGCAGGATGAGTTGAGGGTGAGGAAGGGCGGCTGGGCATCGCAGAGCAGTAGGACGGTGGCAGCGAGAAGAGGTGAGGGGGAGGCAGCCAGAGGTCCTGCAGGTAGGGAACTGGAGCCCCTATCTCGCCTCTCTGCGCCACCTGCCCATACTGCCGCTGCACCACTGCAAAGGATGCACCTTGAGGGTTCCGATTTCCCTCATGGTAGCTGATGGCCAGCTGCGTCCCCTGTAACTGAGGAGGGTAGCTGTGAGGACGCATCAGAGGATTCCCATAGACCATCCTTGGGGGCATTGAGAGGCCTGCATGGGGCATCGGAGGGCGTGCATGATGTCCAGGTGGACGCTGAACTAGAGCTTGTCTGCCATCCTGTTGTCCTTGGCCTCCAGGAAGGCTAGCAGGAGGTGGTGTTGGGCCGCCAGTAGCTACCGGGGGGGTAGGAAGTCTTCATCCGATTTTGATATTCCAACAATTAGCTCTGGATAGTTTGATCAGAAAATGATGAAAACTGGTACAGAGGTTGTAGAGTTCTGCTGTGTGGGGTGAGATGGGGAAGACAGGGTTTCTTATCCAGGCAAGGCCAGATGGGACATAGTGCACAGGTAAGAGCTCAGAAGCTGGTCTAGGTGAAGACTGAAGTGGGATATCGCTGGAGGAGGCAGAGAGAGCAGTCTAGACGGTGTTGTGGCTAGAGCTGCTTGCTCAGCCCCGTCCTCCGCTCTCTACACCTCCCCCAAAATCTTAACAAGTTCACTTCTAAGATTTGACAATCACTATCACAGCTCACAGGGAAGGGCAGAATGAGGCTACAAACTAAACATTCAAGGGAGAAGGGGGCAGGGTAAGGGGTAGCAGGAGAGGAGCAGGCGGCATTGATGGACAGCAGGGGAGGGGCAGACGACTTTGACGGGCAGCAGGGGATGGACAGACGACGTTGATAGGCAGCAGGGGATGGGCAGACGACGTTGACGGGCAGCAGGAAGTTGACTGGACTGGAAGTTGCAGTCCTTGCTGCAGTAGATGATGTGGTAGTAGAGGTGGAAGTTGTGGATGCTGCAGGAGTTGCCGTCCATCCTCGGTTGTGGTGGCAGTGGAGGCAGATGCCGAGGGGGCCAGAGCTGCTGCAGTTGCAGGTGTGACAGCTGTAGCTGAGAGTGCTAATGACGTGATGGTTCTTGCAGCAGTTGCAGAAGCAGAAGTTGCAGAAGAGGACGAAGTTGCATCCGTTGAGGAGGTGGTGGTAGATGTCACAGTTGCCACTGTTGCCGGCGTGGTGAAAGTGAAGGTGGGAATGGGGGGATAATTGCAGCCTCATCTAAGCCAGCACAACAAGAGTATTCAACTTTGTAAGACCAGAGGTGGTCTTCTTAAGGGAGCTTTTCTGAGATGGACATAAGAAGGGAGTTCTCACAAAAGCTACCTTAAGAGCTCTACAAAAACTACATTACTTTAATGAATATAGCTACGAATTTCAATTTAAGAAGCCTTGAGGCAGATGGGGGCTCTCGATGGCCAATTGTCAAGGTCTCTGCTGGACCATCATATGGCCATCATCTATGGCAGAACACTTATATTTCTTCATAGTTTTGGATGGCAAGTTAGAGACATGGCCCCACCTCCCCCAAGAAATATAAGCAGTTAAAAGTAATCAGCAACATTGAACTTGGGAATTTATGGAACAAAAGTTCGTTTTTGTTTGATGATTTTTGATTGGTTTTTGTCTGTTTTTGACAAAATTATGACCATTGTGAATTGATTTATGGTCAAGAGTTGATCAAAATTGTACAGGGAGATGGGGTGGAAGTTGTGTAGACAATGAGCGTGAAAGTGGCAGAAGTTGAGGAGGCAGATGTGGAAGTGGTGGAAGTTTCCAAAGTGATAGATGCAGAAGTGGTGGACGTTTCCAAAGTGATAGATGCTACAAATGCTATGGTAGCTGCAGAAGTGATGGCTGTTGCCAAGTTTGAAGTTGTGGTAGAAGCTGAAGATGCTGCAGAGGGATAGCAGTTGCCATTGTAGCCAATGCAAAGTTGTGGCAGTTTGGGGTGATGGATGCTGCGGAAGTGGTGATTGCTGTGTCGACAGAAGTCTAGGAAGTGATGGTAGTGATGATGGTGTTGGAGGTAACAGAGGCTGTGTAGCTGGTTGCAGTTGAGTTAAGGGTGGCAGTCGCTGAAGTATTGTGGATGAGGTGAAAGTTGCCAAAGTTCCTGTTGTGGTAACTGCTGAGGACGTAGTGGTAGTAGAGGTTGTCATAGCAGATGTGATGACAGAGGCGGAAGTTGCTGATGCAGCAGGAGTTGAGCAGGTTGATGTGGTGGAGGAGGCTGAAATCCTCGTCACAGTTAAGGAATTGGAGGCAGTTGCTGAAATATCAGCAGATGTTGCAGAGTGAGTGGTGGATGCAGAAATGACAGACATTGCAGTTACTGTCGAAGTTGCCAAAGTTGAGAAGGCAGCAATTGTGGTGGTGGAGGAAACTACTGAAGTTGTGGAAATGCCATTTGTGGCCAAATTTGTGTAGAAGGGCATGGCTGTGGCTACTGCAAAAGTTGTTGTGGACACAGAAGTAGAGGTATTTGTTTTGGCAAGATCAGGGGGATGATCTTACCTCCCCAAAGGATTGTAAGCTTTGATATTTCATCTTAATCATTGAACTCATAGAACTGAAATATTAGTTATTTTTATGCCATAGGACTTACTTTATGTTTTGGGCAAAACACCTCCCCCAAGTCCAATGCACATGGAGTCAGGGAATCTTTCATTTTCTAAGGAGTGAGTATTCTTTTTGGAAATTTTGATGGTTTTGAAGGGAATTTTGACTTTTTACATGAAAGTCTTGCAATGATGAAAGGAAATTTAGACCCTTTCTCACAAAATATTATGAAAATGACAAGTGTGCTGCCAGATTCTTGGAAAAATGCAGATTAGGAGAGCACCCCTGCTAAACATTATTTTCATTTCCTCGACAAATCAAGCCTTCTCTTTCTCCTGACCAATCAAGTAAGTACTGCGTGACTTATTCATCAAAGGCTAAGGTTAGAACTCTTGATCTGGTGAGTTTATTCAACGAAGAAGACTGCAGCAATGGTGGAAGCAGTGGGTGGCGAAATTATGCTTACACAATAACTTTATTTGTGTCATGTTTTCAGCATATGTGGGTATTTAAGTTTTGTAAATCTTGAATTATTTTTTTGCAAGATAGGGGGGGTCGAAAAGCAAATAATCAAAATACTGCACAATGTCATGCTCTTCAGCTATAAATTTATATAATGCTAATTTTAAATGTTGCATTTTATAGACTGAAACGATTTTCGGTTTAATTAATAAATGGTTTTCACTACTGGCATTAACCTTACTGGGTTATTTGGAATAAATGCAGAAAATAGTATTTGTGCATTGTTTCTCAGTTAAACAAACGAAGCCAAACCATGGGTTGACGGGTGGGGGTGAGTTTATGCTTCAGATGTGTCTCCTCTGCCACTTCTCGAGGATACTTGAAGCGGCATAGGGCATCCATTTCCGCCTCCTTCAGCTCCTCCTTGCTCATCTTCTCACGCTGCTCACCACTGAGCTTGAAGCGGGGTTCGGAGAGCGTTTGGCAAGTCGGCCGGTGGGCATGGCGCTGCAGCCTTGTCACCAGACCATAGAGCTCCGGATCTTCATTTTGGTCTTTGATCTTCAAACAGTCATTTCACAGGGTAATGCAAAATAATTGGTGATAATTGGCAATCAAAATAATCACCGGACATGCTGGATGGTGTTGCGGTGATGGGCGGTGGGGATGGGGCAGAGGCAGAGGGAGATGGGCACTGTCCTTCTGATGCCCCCTTCCAGGCCCAGAAAGGCCTTGGTCTTGCCAAAGAAAAAATCCTCGCAGAGTTGGCGGGCATCGAGGCCAAGTTCAACGATGATCAGAAGGCAATGGCACATTTCGTTGAGAATTCTCAGGGCCCCGACCATTCCAGTTTAAAAAATATATATATACAGACAAAAGTTGGTCACATGTATAGATCGCGACCGCGAAGCGGGCCCTTTGGGCCCACTTCGCGGTCAAAAACGTTACCACCATGATAAAGACCCTGGAATCGGTAATGGTGTCAACCCATTTCCCTTTAACAAAAAGATAGTATTCATTGCTCAAAAGGGCAAATTGTCAATCATGATATCAATGGCCTCGCAAATCTTGAACATAAATTTTTGTGACACCCTTTTATTTGTAACTAATACACCATTGACAGCTTATCGAAACTTATTAATACTAGGCTGCGGTAATAAATGTTTCATAATATTTTGTTGTACATAACTTTTATTTGTAACTAATACACCATTGACAGCTTATCGAAACTTATTAATACTAGGCTGCGGTAATAAATGTTTCAAAATATTTTGTTGTACGTAACATTTACGGATATGATTCACTTCAAAGTAGGTTATATCATATTTATTATATTACAGGCAAGTGAATATAAAAAATCAACAGTAGGAAACTAAATGGGGGAGAAGAAATCGGTGAGTATAAACTTATTTAGGAAGTCCCATGAAGCAAGATCGATCAGCACCATCCAAGGGAGAGGATCCACCGCTTCCACCACTTCCAGTTGCAGGTGCCGGTGATGTTCCAGGGTTCATGTATGTAGAATTTTGCTGGCCACTGCTTCCACTTGTTCCACCCCCACTGCCAATGCACCATTCTTCTTGCAGTTCCTTGGCCTGATAGTTAGATGGTTTCCATCCTCCACTTCCACCACTGCTTTGCCGAGTAGGGGTAGGCCGAGTAGCAGAGGTTGGGGTAGGCCGAGTAGCAGAGGGCAGAGTGGTGGCTGGCACTGTCGCAGTTTCTGCAGTTGTACGGGCTGCGGCACTGGGGCATCGTGTGTGCTTTCGTGAGGCATCGGTGGCAGTGGTCGTATTTGGCGATCTTATCCTTGCACTGCTTGGCGGTCTTGAACTGGTCGCAGTCCACTGCCTTGTGCCTCCGCATGCATATGGAGCAGCTCTGCCCCGCCTTGCCGCTAGAGCCCTTGCCGGCTTCCTTCTGTTGAGAGATGGAGACGGGAAGGATGGAGGGACTAGAGAAGAGCTGCTTCTTGGAAGGCTGCTTGGGGTGGGAGGAGGACGAGGAGGAGGAGCTGGTCTCTGTGGTCATCGCCTGGAGCAGCGCACTTTTGTTGCGCTGCGACTCCACCTCCTTGTTGAGGACCTGGATCAGGTCATAGAGTGTGACCTGGTGGGACAGGAGGCCTTGATTGGTCAGCTTATTGGCGACCACGTTTGCCAGTTGAATGCTCCGTTTCTCCATTGCCACGCTGACAAGGAACTGTAACTGCACTTCCTCCATCTGGCACTGTTGAGCCAGGAAGGGGTAGAGATTTCTCAGTTTGTCCCTGAAGGATTCCAGGCCCTTGAAGTCGGCGCTGGGGAGGGACTGGATGGAGCTGAGGGCCTCCTGGACGTGAGCAGTCGGGTTGTTGTAGGCGTCCTCCAGGACCTTCATGGCCTGCTCGTAGCCTCCCTCCATGCTCTGCAGTGACTTGATTTTCTCAGCAGCCGCTCCTTTCAAGGCCATTGAAAGGTAGATCATGTGAGTGGCTGGGTCTTCTACTCGCTGGTCTATCCAGAGCTTCCAGTGCTACTTCCAGGTGGGATACTGGAGCTCTAATGTAGTCCCCAGAGAATTGGGGGAAGGTCTAAGGGCGGAAGATCGTGGAGACTGGCAGTGCCGAGCTTGTGGGCGATGGGATTGTCAACGCTCTCCATGTCCTTGATGAGCCCGTCAATGGAGACCTGGTCGGAGTTGTCGGCCGTGCTCTCCGTGGCCCTGCTGCCTGCTGTGAATGTTGGGGAGGCGGTGGCAGATTGCTAGTTCCTGCTCCAGCTTCCTGCCTTCCTCCACCTTCATCAAGTGACACCAGATTGACAGTCACTGAAGGCTCATTTCCTCCCATGGGAGGTGGAGGTGCAGGGCGGGAGTGTGGAGCAGGGCTGGCAAAGAGGTCTGCTCATGACCTGCCACTCAGCAAAGACGTGGAAGAGCTGTGCAGAGGCAGTTGGTGCTGAGAAGCGAAAAGGCTGCCTCCAACCTGGCTCCCTCTGGTAGGTGGGGCGATGGGAGCCTGATAGGAGTTGATGAAGGGGGCTGGAGGGGTGAGTCCAGATGGCACCTGAGGGGGGACTTGATTGCGAAGCTGCTGCATGAAGTTGTCCAGCTCCATGTCCTCCTGGTGTCCGTTGGCCTGCGGCCTCTGTGCCTGTGCCTGCTCATGCTGTGCCATCAGCTGATACTGTGGCGACTGCCTCAAAGCTGCCGCATTCATGGCCGCGAACTGCCAGGGGTCCTGCTGCCCTACTCTCCCCACTTCCAAACCTCCTCCTTCCAGCCGTGTGGATTGAGGAAGGGTGTTTTGAGGTGGGGGCAGGGGTTGAATGTGACAGCCTATTTCATGGCTGCTGATGGTGGTGGCGCGTAGGCGAGCAGGGAGGATGTCTGTTTCTGTCTGGAGCTGGAGAGGAGGGGCAGGCGCCTGAGGACGGGGCGATGCTTGCACTGGCATGAACTGGTCTACTTCCCGGCCAGCTTCTGGCAGCCCTCGACCAGCATCAGCAGCAACGACCTCGGCTCCTTGCCACCCGACCAGGGCTCCTGCCTGGAGTTCCTGAGCGGCTTTGTGTCCTTCTCCAGCTTCAACCCACCAATCTTCCTGCCTGTCCAGGCCTTGCTCATGCATCAGGTCTAAAAGGCCATTGTGCCAGGTCATGCAAGTGCGGAAGTGTATGGGCTCTCCAAAGAGTTGGCGGTGGAGAGTGCCGCCTCTGCTCCAGGATTGGAAGCGGAGGTAGGCAGAGTCTGAATGGGCATGCCTCCTTCTTCCTCCCTCCAGCTCCTGTGTCTCCTCCATGGAGTGCATCGTGGCATCCATGGCCTCGGTGCCCTCCAAGGCACCGGTAGGGGTCGCGGCAGACGCCATGGATGCATCTGAGGGCGCGGCATCCCTGGAAAGGGCGGGTGAGGGGGGATCAGGAGCTGGATGATGACTGGACTGTGGGGCCACTGTTCCCGAAGGGGCCAGAGGTGCCGGGGGACCCGGTGGGCCATCCATGGAAGCAGAGCTCTTGGGGCAGCAGCCAATCCGGCAATCGGTCTCTGGGGTGTGGCCAGAGCGGAACGGGATGCTGGAGATGGGAAGGGGACGGTCTCTGGCTCTGCTGGAAAGGGCGGCAGGGCAGGCAGTCCTGGCATTCCTTCAATGGCCCTAGGGGGTCAAAGCGAGGGGGCCTGAATGCGAAGGGGTTCTGGTGTGGATGGCCCTGAGTGTTTCCTCCTCCCATCTGCGCAGGATGAGTTGAAGGGGAGGATGGGCGGCTGGGCATCCCAGAATGGTAGGATGGTGGCGGCGAGAAGAGATGAGGGGGAGGAAGCTAGAGATCGGGCGGGAAGGGCACAGGAGCCCCTATCTCACCTCTCTGAGCCACCTGCCCATACTGCCGCTGCACCACTGCAAAGGATGCACCTTGAGGGTTCCGATTTCCCTCATGGTAGCTGATGGCCAGCTGCGTCCCCTGTAACTGAGGAGGGTAGCTGTGAGGACGCATCAGAGGATTCCCATAGACCATCCTTGGGGGCATTGAGAGGCCTGCATGGGGCATCGGAGGGCGTGCATGATGTCCAGGTGGACGCTGAACTAGAGCTTGTCTGTCATCCTGTTGTCCTTGGCCTCCAGGAAGGCTAGCAGGAGGTGGTGTTGGGCCGCCAGTAGCTACCGGGGGGGGGGGGGGGTAGGAAGTCTTCATCCGATTTTGATATTCCAACAATTAGCTCTGGATAGTTTGATCAGAAAATGATGAAAACTGGTACAGAGGTTGTAGAGTTCTGCTGTGTGGGGTGAGATGGGGAAGACAGGGTTTCTTATCCAGGCAAGGCCAGATGGGACATAGTGCACAGGTAAGAGCTCAGAAGCTGGTCTAGGTGAAGACTGAAGTGGGATATCGCTGGAGGAGGCAGAGAGAGCAGTCTAGACGGTGTTGTGGCTAGAGCTGCTTGCTCAGCACCGTCCTCCGCTCTCTACACCTCCCCCAAAATCTTAACAAGTTCACTTCTAAGATTTGACAATCACTATCACAGCTCACAGGGAAGGGCAGAATGAGGCTACAAACTAAACATTCAAGGGAGAAGGGGGCAGGGTAAGGGGTAGCAGGAGAGGAGCAGGCGGCATTGATGGACAGCAGGGGAGGGGCAGACGACATTGACGGGCAGCAGGGGATGGACAGACGACGTTGATAGGCAGCAGGGGATGGGCAGACGACGTTGACGGGCAGCAGGAAGTTGACTAGACTGGAAGTTGCAGTCCTTGCTGCAGTAGATGATGTGGTAGTAGAGGTGGAAGTTGTGGATGCTGCAGGAGTTGCCGTCCATCCTCGGTTGTGGTGGCAGTGGAGGCAGATGCCGAGGGGGCCAGAGCTGCTGCAGTTGCAGGTGTGACAGCTGTAGCTGAGAGTGCTAATGACGTGATGGTTCTTGCAGCAGTTGCAGAAGCAGAAGTTGCAGAAGAGGACGAAGTTGCATCCATTGAGGAGGTGGTGGTAGATGTCACAGTTGCCACTGTTGCCGGCGTGGTGAAAGTGAAGGTGGGAATGGGGGGATAATTGCAGCCTCATCTAAGCCAGCACAACAAGAGTATTCAACTTTGTAAGACCAGAGGTGGTCTTCTTAAGGGAGCTTTTCTGAGATGGACATAAGAAGGGAGTTCTCACAAAAGCTACCTTAAGAGCTCTACAAAAACTACATTACTTTAATGAATATAGCTACGAATTTCAATTTAAGAAGCCTTGAGGCAGATGGGGGCTCTCGATGGCCAATTGTCAAGGTCTCTGCTGGACCATCATATGGCCATCATCTATGGCAGAACACTTATATTTCTTCATAGTTTTGGATGGCAAGTTAGAGACATGGCCCCACCTCCCCCAAGAAATATAAGCAGTGAAAAGTAATCAGCAACATTGAACTTGGGAATTTATGGAACAAAAGTTCGTTTTTGTTTGATGATTTTTGATTGGTTTTTGTCTGTTTTTGACAAAATTATGACCATTGTGAATTGATTTGTGGTGAAGAGTTGATCAAAATTGTACAGGGAGATGGGGCGGAAGTTGTGTAGACAATGAGTGTGAAAGTGGCAGAAGTTGAGGAGGCAGATGTGGAAGTGGTGGAAGTTTCCAAAGTGATAGATGCAGAAGTGGTGGACGTTTCCAAAGCGATAGATGCTACAAATGCTATGGTAGCTGCAGAAGTGATGGCTGTTGCCAAGTTCGAAGTTGTGGTAGAAGCTGAAGATGCTGCAGAGGGATAGCAGTTGCCATTGTAGCCAATGCAAAATTGTGGCAGTTTGGGGTGATGGATGCTGCGGAAGTGTTGATTGCTGTGTCGACAGAAGTCTAGGAAGTGATGTTAGTGATGATGGTGTTGGAGGTACCGTGGGGGGGTGATTTATGCATACCCTTTTTTCAATCAACTATAACTCAAGATGTACTCAATATTTTTTGATGAAAATTTATCAGAACATGCATCTATTAGTTGCCTACATTGTCATAAATTTTTATCCCAAACGGATCTAATCTCATGGATTTATGATCATTTCTGTAGCGAGAGTCATCAGTTTTACAGCAAACGAGGCAAATTCTTTGATTTTTTATTTGTAAATCTTTTTTTGTAATTTACAATCGGAACATCGCGCAAAACAACATCAGAATGGTGCCTTAGTATTTGTTTTTGTTAGTTTTATAGCAAACCACTCAAAAAATGGCATAAAATTGCAAAAATTAATTCAATTTGCAATATTCTACTGTTTTTTACATTAAACTATTACACAATGACATGTGTTACAAAAATGATCATAAAATGATGGGATTAGATCCGTTTGGGATAAAAATTTATGACAATGTAGGCAACATATAGATGCATGTTCTGATAAATTTTCGTCAAAAAATATTGAGTACATCTTGAGTTATAGTTGATTGAAAAAAGGGTATGCATAAATCACCCCCCCCCACGGTATATATATATGTATATATGTACTTCTGGAAATGCTGGCCCCGGGCGAATTCTCAACGGATCTTGACAAACTTTTTTTTTCCTGAAAGCTAATCTTATTTTAGGAAGATCTGGAGGGGTAGACCCGGTTTTTGAGCAATTGAAACATTACTTTTTTGGGTAGAAATGTTTAAAAGTGAAGTATGCTGAGAAATGGCGAATTCTCAACGGATTTGGACAAACTTTTTTTTTCCTGAAAGCTAATAAAATTTTAGGAAGATCTGGATGGGTGGATTCTGCCTTGGAGCATTTGAAACATTACTTTTTTGGGTAGAAATGTTTAAAAATGAAGTATGCTGAGAAATGGCGAATTCTCAACGGATTTGGACAAACTTTTTTTTACTTGAAGGTAATAAAATTTTAGGAAGATCTGGAGGGGTGGAACTGGTCCCGGAGAATTTGAAACATTACTTTTTTGGGTAGAAAGGTTTAAACATTGCATTATACAGTTTTTGCGCTGTAGCACCTGTAATCTTGAGAATTGCACAGACAACTTGAGTTTTTTTGTTCACAAGTCGTATATAACAATTCCAAATCTGTGCTTACTTTTGAAAATGGTTGAGAAACCACAGACTTGCCCTCTTGAGTGACAAACTTTCACACATGACAATGGCAGCAATAATTAGTAGCAGCTGAACGGTTGATAATTAAACAGACAACTTGAGTTTTTTGTTCACAAGTCGTATATAACAATTCCAAATCTGTGCTTACTTTTGAAAATGGTTGAGAAACCACATACTTTTCCTTTTGAGATGCAATGTTCACCCTCACAGCAGAAATTTTCCTTAATTTATGGATTTTGCTACATGTGAAGGTGTAAGCGCTCCGCGGTCACCTATTGCGCTTTGCGCCATATACTTGTTTTGTACACAAGTCGTATATAGCGGTTTCAAATCTGGGCTTACTTTTGAAAATGGTTGAAAAACCACAGACTTACCCTCTTGAGTGACAAACTTTCACGCACCACAATAGCATCAATAATCAGTAACAGCTGAACGGCTAAGAATTGAACAGAAGACTTGAGTTTTTTTGTTCACAAGTCGTATATAGCGGTTCCAAATCTGTGCTTACTTTTGAAAATGGTTGAGAAACCACAGACTTACCCTCTTGAGTGACAAACTTTCATGCACCACAATAGCATCAATAATCAGTAACAGCTGAACGGCTAAGAATTGAACAGAAGACTTGAGTTTTTTTGTTCACAAGTCGTATATAGCGGTTCCAAATCTGTGCTTACTTTCGAAAATGGTTGAGAAACCACAGACTTACCCTCTTGAGCAACACACCTTCATGCATGGCAATAGCATCAATAATCAGTAAAAGCTGAACAGCTGAAAATTGAACAGACAACTTGAGTTTTTTTGTTCACAAGTCGTATATAGCGGTTCCAAATCTGTGCTTACTTTTGAAAATGGTTGAGAAACCACAGATATATATATATATATATATATATACCGCTCCGCGGTCACCTATCGCGCTCTGCGCCATATACTTGTTTTATTGACTTTTCGCTAGCAATTTTGCAGACATTAATTTTTGACCAAATTAAAATTGTTGACCAAAGAACAACAATCATCTTCATTTTTTATGGCAATTTTGTAGCTGCTGAGGAAATTCAAACCATAAATGGTGCACGTTTATTTTATTGACTTTGTGGCTAGCATATGCAGACACCAATTTCTGGCATAAGTAAAACAAGCAATAATTACCTCCATTTTTTCAAGCGATGGTAAAAACCTTAGCTACACAAAGAAACTTTCCATCCTTCTACCCAGCTTCTACCGTATCTTTCCAATCAGTTTTTGCGTCAGGACCAGCGTCAAGGTGGCCCAGTAAGATGCCACCCAAGTGCGGCCTTCTTGTGTGCTTGCGCTTAGCAGCAGTGGACAGAAAGGGAAAGTGGCCTCATCCTTAGAGTGGTGGGACTGGAGGCCATCGGACCACTGCTGCCACAGATCGCCCGGAAACGCAGTGCGGACTCAGCCTCTTCTGCCTCCTCGCCTCTCCTCCTGCTGCAGCCAGCCTCGCCATTTGCCAGCCCCGAACCCGCCAAGCTTCCCAGGATCATGGCCCAGGTGGAAGAGGTTCGTCGCTTGCTACCGAGCTGGCAGGGGTTTATTCTGACGGGAATTACAGCTTCTGTTTTGCAGTATTGCTGTTCCATATTTAACAGAAGCTGTAATTTCCATGAGAACCCCTGTCAGCTCGGTAGACTGGCTAGGTCAGCAATGCTAGCGAGGACGATTTTTCTGGATTTATTATTAACTTGGTGCTACAATTGAATCATAAAGGGGTTCAGGTCAATCATTGTAATGATGTTGAAATTTTTCTAAAACTCGTGTACTGCTTTCTTTCTTTAACTTTGATGTTCAGTTCAGTTTGATTGTTTTGCTTGTTCTCCAAAATAAGAATTTGTTAATTGTTGCTGGTAGTTTTATACGTTTTATATTTACTGAAATTGTGAATCTTTTTGATGCAATGTTTTCTCTTAGCTTTTTCTTTACCTTTAAATTGGTTGCACTTAAATTTGCTTGGTCATAAAGGTGCAGAAATTTGATTGGATCTTAGCATAAACATATAATCAAAAATAGCATGGGTTGTAAGGTGATGAAAGTATGTCTTGCAACTCTTACCAGTCAAATTTTGTTTAGCAAATGAGCCACCTTACGAACAAAGCTAAGAGAGCCCAGAAAATTTTAGCTAACTTTACTGCAGTTAAACTTTAATTATTTATAGGCAAAAAATAGGTTCAACCTGGTTGTTGTGGGCATTCACTTGACCATGAGCCAAAAAAGATCTAAGATCTATTTTTTGCTAAGATCCAATCAAATTTCTTCACTTTTATACTCAAGCAAGTTTTATTCTGCATCAATTTTGTTTTGCAATAGAATAAATGACAATTAACAATGTATAAAACTTTTTAAACCTGTAAATTTAAGCTGCCTCCAATCTTCCACATACAATTATTAGAATCATTGTTATGTTTATACTATTTTAAAAGAAAACCCAGGGGCCCTCTCGGGGGCTTCCATAATATTACTGTTGTGAGCTGACTGTGCAGCACTGTCATGGCCTACCAGACTCTCTAGCTCAGGCTTTCTTGCATGCAATGTCAATTGTGAATACCAATTGTCTGATTGTGAGAGTTCGGATGGAGCCAGGGAGGGAGCAAGTTTCTACAGGCAGCTGTTGTTCTGCTATTCTATTATGGACTGAACTACACTCACAGGCTAACATCTATTAGCATGGATGCGCTTCTGGTATATGGTCCACCATCTAGAAACTGGGTAAAATGCTGCAGTACGTTTAATTCAATGTCTACTTAAGGATACATTGTCTGATGGAACTACACCAATAGTTTCAAAGATGAAGCCGATGCAATCCTATCGTGAAGTCTTGCAAAATGAAGAAGAAGATGTTGCCATGCTCAGATGCGAGCCCTGCACAAGATGTAGTGCTCAAATGCGAGCAGCAGTTAACAGACCCAATCTTACCTTGAAATATGTTTGAAAGGCAATGCGGAAAACGAGGTATTTTATGAGGTATGTTTTAGCACCACACTATAGATTTATTTCTTTGTTGAATTCATATTTTTCTTAGCTGTTACGCCTGCTACACTCTTGGCAAAAACTGATAAATTATCCCATCGGTTCCATGAAAACTCGGTACAGGGGTAAACCCGGTGGTCATGAAAACATTATTTGCACATGAAAACATGAGTGAGCATGTGAGCAAGAGCTGTCAAAAACAGATGGAAGCAATGCCCTCGTGGATGTGGAGCATGAATAGGAAGGGGGATATTCTTTGCAAATGACAAAGATGTGCCGATCTTGAGCATGATTGAAATTGATTCCTCAAAAGTCGAGTTCATGCAGTATAATTATGTTTGTACCTGAACACGGCACTGTACCGGGTTTGCCCCTGTACTGGGTTTGGACTGTACGGGTACAGTGCCGTGTTCAGGTCCAAACATAAATATACTGCATGAACTCAACTTTTGAGGAATCAATTGGCAATGCATGCAAGAAAGCCTGAGCTAGAGAGTCTGGTAGGCCATGGCAGTGCTGCACAATCAGCTCACAACAGTAATATTATGGAAGCACCCGAGAGGGCCCCTAATCAGGCCCCCCGTGGGGCCGATATAGGGGCTCCCCCGGGGATGTCCCCCAGGGGGGCGGATTAGGGGATCCCCGGGTGGGCCTTCCAGGGGACCGTGATATACCTGCAAAATTGAATGAAATATTGCAAATTTTATACAAAACAAAACACATTTTCCTTAAAATTCGTGCCAATCATAGTTCCCCATACAGTGTCCTTAAACCACATTCTCAAAAGAAATGGTTCTTCAAAAAATGGCATCAAAAACATTCATCAATTATAACTAATAAGGAACAATTCCACAATAATCTTATTCATCTTTTCAAAGATTTGGAGCAGCTGTTTGAACTGTTTGAAAAATTCAAGAGCATGCTTTCAAGCAAAATGACCAAATCACCACAAAAACTATTCGTACCTGCTGAAAGCTTTGATGAAATCACAGCTCCATCCAAAGAAAGTGAACTAATGACAAGTAGCTATATGTCAACCAGTTCAAGTGAAATCCTGAAATCACAAGTGTCACCTGATCTTGTATCAGAAAAAGAAATTGTGTCAGATGAAGAAAATGAGTCAAGCATGACACTAGAGGCAAAAAATGAGCTACCAATGCCAAACGAAGAACATATGGCAAAAAAACATTCAACTCCAATGGAAAAGACCAAATGGAAAGATGAAAATAAAAACTTGAAGATGTACCTGGCAGATAAGCAAAATGACAAAACAAAACACAGAACTGTGCATCGAAAAATATTGCCTGTGCCAATGCTTGGAACGCTGTCCATTACACCTGCAGTAGTTATCCGAGCTCTGCTTAGATGTGCAATGTGGTCCAGTATTCAGTTTGGATCTACAAGGATGGTCAGTAGTTCAGTCAGTTCGTTTTGGAGCTAGCAACAGTGTGGTTAAGTGCTCTGTTTGGATCCACAAGGCTGGTCAGTAGTTCAGTCAGTTCGTTTTAGAGCTAGTAACGTTGTGGTTTTTTGTTCAGTTTGGATCTACAGTATATACGATTGAGGCATGGGCAAAGGCCTAGTAACTTACCCTCGGACCAACTAAACGCACCAGATTCCGTGTTGACCAAGGCCCCTGTCCAGCATTCAGCTATGCTACGCCTATGATAAGGACCTATGCTTACATCCTCCTCAAAGTTTTCAGCTCACGTAACTTCAGTAATTAACAAAACTGCCTTAGCTACCCATCTCATCAAAACACACTTCACACTGCCTCACCTCACCTCCTCACTCAAACAATAATATAATTATTATATAGTGGGTTATAATAATAACCCAAAAAGTATACCTTATCTTCTGTTTATTTGCAATTGAAGTGGGGGAAATTATATTCAGCTTTAATTGAATTCTACTTGCGACTGAAGTGGATGAAATATTTTCTAGCAAAAATAGGTTTTTTTACTTTAGATTGTGAATTTTGTACACAGTAAAAATTATCGCCAGTCCAATGTAAAAATGGATGAATTAATGAGAAGAGAGCACCTTACCAAATGACCAATCAAAATGTGGAAATATTTTTTGAAATAGGCATAAAAATATATTTAACTGACTCTGTTACCTACTGCCATTGCAATTTATTTCGATTAATTATAAAAGATATCCTCTATTCTAATTCTACATACATATAATATTTTGAAAAAAATTGTCAAATATTGGAATCTAAATGTTTTTTGAAAATTATATTTCAACTAATGGGTTTACTAAATTGAGCAAAATTTGGGAGCAACTATATTTTACCAAATCAATTGCCAAAAAGATAGGGTGCTCTCTTATCATTAATTCATCCATTTTTACATTGGACTGGCGATAATTTTTACTGTGTACAAAATTCACAATCTAATGTAAAAAACCCTATTTTTTGCTAGAAAAAAATGGCATCCACTTCAGTCGCAAGTAGAATTCAATTAAAGCTGAATATAATTTCCCCCACTTCAATTGCAAATAAACAGAAAATAAGAGATCCTTTTTAGGTTATTATTATAACCCACCATATAATAATGTCATCCACTTCATACAGGGGCAAGGCCCCCTATGCTTGAGTTGAAGATGACATTGATGATGAGCAGCTTGTTTACCGGGATCTCGTGGAAGCCCATGAAGACCAGATAGAAGCAATCGGGCACCAGCATCGTAATCTACATCCCAAATTACCAAAAAGTTTCTGAGGCCAAAAACCTTTAGAATGCCTCAAGACGAAGTTGATGATGAGCTGCTTGTTCACCATGGACCGGTGGAAGTGGAAAAAAAAGAAATGTAATTTACATCCAAAATTATCAATATGCTACCGTGGGGTGGGTGATTTATGCATACCCTTTTTTCAGTCTACTATAACTCAAAATGTATTCATTATTTTTTAATGAAATTTTATCTGAACATGCATCTATTTGTTGCCTGCATTGTGACAAATTTTTATCCCAAACAAATTTAATTTCATCGATTTACGATCATTTTTGTAACATGTGTCATTGTATAAGAGTTCAGTGTAAAAACAGTTGAATATTGTGAATTGTAGGTATTTTTTGCCATTTTGTGCCGTTTTTTGAGTCGTTTCCTATAAACAAAACAAATACAAATATTAGAGCACCATTTTGACGTTTTCTAGTGGGATATCGCTTGGTAAATCTACAAATAAAAATTTACAAACGCAAAATCCAAAGATTTGCTTAGTTTGCTGTTAAACTGATGACTCACGCAACAAATATGACCATAAATCCATTAGATTAGATCCGTTTTGGATAAAAATTTATCACAACATACGCAAAAATTAGATGCATGTTCTGATAAATTTTCATAAAAACAAGTATATGGCGCAGAGCGCAATAGGTGACCGCGGAGCTCTCAACATACCCCATTTTTCAACATTTCTACCTAAAAAAGTTATGTTTCAAATGCTCCGGGACTTGTCAAACC
Source organism: Ptycholaimellus sp. GST1_10 (assembly GCA_030248095.1). Taxonomy (NCBI): domain Eukaryota; kingdom Metazoa; phylum Nematoda; class Chromadorea; order Chromadorida; family Chromadoridae; genus Ptycholaimellus; species Ptycholaimellus sp. GST1_10. Next base: position 36,510 of record JASANA010006847.1, read on the forward strand.
TCTCCAGATCTTCCTCAAATTTTATTTCCTTTCAGGAAAAAAAAGTTTGTCAATATCCGTTGAGAATTGAGCCTTTTACAGCATACCCAAATTTTCGACCTTTCTACCCAAAAAAGTAATGTTTCAAATGCTCGGAAACCGGTTTCACCCCTCCAGATCTTCCTAAAATTTTATTACCTTTCCGAAAAAAAAGTTTGTCCCAATCCGTTGAGAATTGAGCCTTTTACAGCATACCCACATTTTCAACCTTTCTACCCAAAAAAGTAATGTTTCAAATGCTCGGAAACCGGTTCTACCCCTCCAGATCTTCCTAAAATCTCATTACCTTTCAGGAAAAAAAAGTTTGTCCAAATCCGTTGAGAATTCGCCCGTTCCCAGCATTTCCAGACATACATATATACATACATATATATGAGGACAAAAGTTGAGTAACCTCTATAGACCGCGGAGTGGCCCTTCGGGCCGCTCCGCGGTCAAAAAATATGAGTACGTCTTGAGTTATAGTTGCTTGAAAAAAGGGTATGCATAAATCACCCACCCCACGGTATTGTTTCTGAGACTAAAAACCCTTTAGAGTGGCTTGAGATGAAGTTGGTGATGACCTGCTTGTTCACCACAAGCTGATAGGATCAAAACATGTCCACCTTCTGGGGCCTCAAATGTGGGGAAATAATGCTTTATATAGGGGTTTTAGCCATATTCGGGGCTCCAAAAGGTGGACATAATATGATCCAATCGGCTTCAGCTTTTGCATGGCTAATGTCCCCGGGCATGTTATTAATGTCCCAGAAGCACAAACTGATAGGATCAAAACATGCCCTCCTTCTGGGGCCCCAAATGTGG
>JASANA010006848.1:0-16324 GCA_030248095.1 Ptycholaimellus sp. GST1_10
CGGCGTTACGCCATTTCGGCGTTACGCCATTTAGGCGTCACGCCATTTCGGCGTTACGCCGCATAGATTGCAGAGGTGCAGCAAAGGCTTCAGCTTTCTCTGTGCTGTTCGCCATGCAACCAATGCATAGATTGCAAAGGTGCAGGAAAGGCTCCAGCTTCTCTGTGCCGTTCGCCATGCAACCCATGCATAGATTGCAGAGGTGCAGCACAGGCTCCAGCTTACTCTGTGCTGTTCGCCATGCAACCAATGCATAGATTGCAGAGGTGCAGCAAAGGCTCCAGCTTCTCTGTGCTGTTCGCCATGCAACCAATGCATAGAGTGCAAAGGTGCCGCAAAGGCTCCAGCTTCTCTGTGCTGTTCGCCATGCAACCAATGCATAGATTGCAGAGGTGCAGCAAAGGCTCCAGCTTATCTGGGCTGTTGGCCGTTACGCCGAAATGGCGTTACGCCGATACGGCGTACGCCGATTTGGCGTTACGCCGATTCGGCGGTACGCCAATTCGGCGTTACGCCATTTCGGCGTTACGCCACTTAGGCGTCACGCCATTTCGGTGTCTCGCCATTTCGGCGTCTCGCCATTTCGGCGTCACGCCGCATAGATTGCAGAGGTGCAGCAAAGGCTTCAGCTGCTCTGCGCCGTTCGCCATGCAACCAATGCATAGATTGCAAAGGTGCAGCAAAGGCTCCAGCTTCTCTGCGCCGTTCGCCATGCAACCAATGCATAGATTGCAGAGGTGCAGCAAAGGCTCCAGCTTACTCTGTGCTGTTCGCCATGCAACCAATGCATAGATTGCAGAGGTGCAGCAAAGGCTCCAGCTTCTCTGTGCCTGTTCGCCATGCAACCAATGCATAGATTGCAAAGGTGCAGCAAAGGCTCCAGCTTCTCTGTGCTGTTCGCCATGCAACCAATGCATAGATTGCAGAGGTGCAGCAAAGGCTCCAGCTTCTCTGTGCTGTTCGCCATGCAACCAATGCATAGATTGCAGAGGTGCAGCAAAGGCTCCAGCTTCTCTGTGCTGTTCGCCATGCAACCAATGCATAGATTGCAGAGGTGCAGCAAAGGCTCCAGCTTCTCTGTGCTGTTCGCCATGCAACCAATGCATAGATTGCAAAGGTGCAGCAAAGGCTCCAGCTTCTCTGTGCTGTTCGCCATGCAACCAATGCATAGATTGCAGAGGTGCAGCAAAGGCTCCAGCTTCTCTGTGCTGTTGGCGTTACGCCGAAATGGCGTTACGCCGAAATGGCGTAACGCCGATTTGGCGTTACGCCGATTCGGCGTTACGCCGATTCGGCGTTACGCCATTTCGACGTTACGCCATTTCGGCGTTACGCCATTTAGGCGTCACGCCATTTCGGCGTTACGCCGCATAGATTGCAGAGGTGCAGCAAAGGCTTCAGCTTCTCTGTGCTGTTCGCCATGCAACCAATGCATAGATTGCAAAGGTGCAGGAAAGGCTCCAGCTTCTCTGTGCTGTTCGCCATGCAACCAATGCATAGATTGCAGAGGTGCAGCAAAGGCTCCAGCTTCTCTGTGCTGTTCGCCATGCAACCAATGCATAGATTGCAAAGGTGCAGCAAAGGCTCCAGCTTCTCTGTGCTGTTCGCCATGCAACCAATGCCTAGATTGCAGAGGTGCAGCAAAGGCTCCAGCTTACTCTGTGCTGTTCGCCATGCAACCAATGCATAGATTGCAGAGGTGCAGCAAAGGCTCCAGCTTACTCTGTGCTGTTCGCCATGCAACCAATGCATAGATTGCAGAGGTGCAGCAAAGGCTCCAGCTTCTCTGTGCTGTTCGCCATGCAACCAATGCATAGATTGCAAAGGTGCAGCAAAGGCTCCAGCTTCTCTGTGCTGTTCGCCATGCAACCAATGCATAGATTGCAGAGGTGCAGCAAAGGCTCCAGCTTACTCTGTGCTGTTCGCCATGCAACCAATGCATAGATTGCAGAGGTGCAGCAAAGGCTCCAGCTTCTCTGTGCTGTTCGCCATGCAACCAATGCATAGATTGCAGAGGTGCAGCAAAGGCTCCAGCTTCTCTGTGCTGTTGGCGTTATGCCGAAATGGCGTTACGCCGAAATGGCGTAACGCCGATTTGGCGTTACGCCGATTCGGCGTTACGCCGATTCGGCGTTACGCCATTTCGGCGTTACGCCATTTCGGCGTTACGCCATTTAGGCGTCACGCCATTTCGGCGTTACGCCGCATAGATTGCAGAGGTGCAGCAAAGGCTTCAGCTTCTCTGTGCTGTTCGCCATGCAACCAATGCATAGATTGCAAAGGTGCAGGAAAGGCTCCAGCTTCTCTGTGCTGTTCGCCATGCAACCAATGCATAGATTGCAGAGGTGCAGCAAAGGCTCCAGCTTACTCTGTGCTGTTCGCCATGCAACCAATGCATAGATTGCAGAGGTGCAGCAAAGGCTCCAGCTTCTCTGTGCTGTTCGCCATGCAACCAATGCATAGATTGCAAAGGTGCAGCAAAGGCTCCAGCTTCTCTGTGCTGTTCGCCATGCAACCAATGCATAGATTGCAGAGGTGCAGCAAAGGCTCCAGCTTCTCTGTGCTGTTCGCCATGCAACCAATGCATAGATTGCAGAGGTGCAGCAAAGGCTCCAGCTTCTCTGTGCTGTTCGCCATGCAACCAATGCATAGATTGCAGAGGTGCAGCAAAGGCTCCAGCTTCTCTGTGCTGTTCGCCATGCAACCAATGCATAGATTGCAAAGGTGCAGCAAAGGCTCCAGCTTCTCTGTGCTGTTCGCCATGCAACCAATGCATAGATTGCAGAGGTGCAGCAAAGGCTCCAGCTTCTCTGTGCTGTTGGCGTTACGCCGAAATGGCGTTACGCCGAAATGGCGTAACGCCGATTTGGCGTTACGCCGATTCGGCGTTACGCCGATTCGGCGTTACGCCATTTCGACGTTACGCCATTTCGGCGTTACGCCATTTAGGCGTCACGCCATTTCGGCGTTACGCCGCATAGATTGCAGAGGTGCAGCAAAGGCTTCAGCTTCTCTGTGCTGTTCGCCATGCAACCAATGCATAGATTGCAAAGGTGCAGGAAAGGCTCCAGCTTCTCTGTGCTGTTCGCCATGCAACCAATGCATAGATTGCAGAGGTGCAGCAAAGGCTCCAGCTTCTCTGTGCTGTTCGCCATGCAACCAATGCATAGATTGCAAAGGTGCAGCAAAGGCTCCAGCTTCTCTGTGCTGTTCGCCATGCAACCAATGCCTAGATTGCAGAGGTGCAGCAAAGGCTCCAGCTTACTCTGTGCTGTTCGCCATGCAACCAATGCATAGATTGCAGAGGTGCAGCAAAGGCTCCAGCTTACTCTGTGCTGTTCGCCATGCAACCAATGCATAGATTGCAGAGGTGCAGCAAAGGCTCCAGCTTCTCTGTGCTGTTCGCCATGCAACCAATGCATAGATTGCAAAGGTGCAGCAAAGGCTCCAGCTTCTCTGTGCTGTTCGCCATGCAACCAATGCATAGATTGCAGAGGTGCAGCAAAGGCTCCAGCTTACTCTGTGCTGTTCGCCATGCAACCAATGCATAGATTGCAGAGGTGCAGCAAAGGCTCCAGCTTCTCTGTGCTGTTCGCCATGCAACCAATGCATAGATTGCAGAGGTGCAGCAAAGGCTCCAGCTTCTCTGTGCTGTTCGCTGTTTAGCATAACAAGGTATACTCGGCTATCGCCAAGATGCGCGGCCTTTGGTCCAAATAAAAACCTCAAATAACATTACTATACCACCCATATGAATCACTGCCAAAAGTGAGCTGATTTTATTAAAAACTCAGGGATTTATGGATGTTCGAATTTTTGAAACATCAATATTTTAGGTTTTTGACTAAATATGAAGAGTTCATTTTAAAAAGTCCTTTTCTGAACTTCAATTTACCACCTTGATAGACGTTCATGCCAAAATTCAACTGATTTCATAGAAAAACCATCGATTTATCGATGTTCAAATTTTTGAAACATCAAGATTTTAGGTTTTTCGCCATAAATCAGGAAATAATTAATATTTCGGAAATTCCTTTTGCCAGCTTCAAGAGATCACCTTAATGGACATACCTGCCAAAATTCAGCCAATTTCATTGAAAAACCATCGATTTATGTATGTTCGAATTTTTGAAACATCAAGATTTTAGGTTTTTCGCCATAAATCGGGAAATAATTAATATTTCGGAGATTCCTTTTGCCAGCTTCAAGATATCACCTTGATGGACGTACCTGCCAAAATTCAGCCAATTTCATTGAAAAACAAGTGATTTATGAATTTTCGTATTTTGAAACATCAAAAAATTGAGTTATGGGCGAAAATCGAAAAATTACGCCCATCCCAAAAAATGGCCTGGAGATACCACCCAGAAGGACCTTCATGCAAAAAATTAGCCAATATCGTTGAAAAACCGCGGAGGCCCGGCCCCGGAAAGACACATATATATATATATATATATGCGGACAGACGGACGCAAAAATGGGGTAACTGCTTAAGCTGGCCTTGGCCGCCCGCCGCTTCGGGCAGGGCGCCAGAGCTCCTCCGGCCTCCGGGCACGGGTGCTACGGCCCCTACGCTTCGCCTAGCATGCTTCGCATGCTAGGCTACGCTCCGGGGCCTCCGCACCCATGCCCTCCGGCCTCCGGAGCTCTGACTGCCCTGCCCTCCGCGGCAGGCGGCCGGCGGCCGCGCAAAAAAATGGTTATTCTCAATGTATAATAGACAATAATACAATATCCCATATTGTATAACCCATAATATTGTATGTATAACGGGACTTATACCATATTCTAATGTGAATGTATGTATATTTTTTGGGACCCCTGTATTGTAATGTGAATGTATGTATAATTTTTGAAAAAAACGGCAACACTGACGCCCACAGCTATTTGGCCAGCACCGAATCCTGCATACGAAGCGGCTTCTAACCAAAATCACGTCAATAGACCATTTACTTGCATCAAATTGACGGCCTCTTCCAGCTTCTTGATGGCGCTCTGCTTGTCTTCAATCCAAGTGGGGGTTAGGCCAGATAAGAGGAGGTGTTAGGGTGGACCGGAGATGAGGGTTTGAGCTCCACCTCCTCAAGACTTCGCTTTCCAGATGCCATGAGCCTAAAATGCGAGATGGAGGTAAAAGGAGAGGTGGTACTGGGGTAGAGGAAGTAAACGGCGCGAAGTCCATCTCCTGGCCGAAGTCCAGAGTGATGTAGCTGCGGTTGGCGGGATTCTCGTGGACTTTCTGGCATGCGGCCAAGGAGGACGGCGGTGGACTCTCCAATAACGGACTGCTTCTCCGTGAAGAGGAAGCGCTGTAGGGCCTCCTCCAGACGCTCCGCCTTATTCCCCAGCTCCAGCTCAACCCAATTGCTTTACCATCAATAAAACATCTTCTGTCATTTCCTCCAATTTCTTCTTTCCTTTCCTCAATGGCCAATTATGGAGGGGGGGGGGCTGACGTGGTGTGGATGATGCAGTGGTCTTCGAAAAGGGCCAAGGGATGGGGGTTGATGAGAGTGGCAACCGGCGGGCAGAGCCAAATGGCCGGACTCTCCTCCGCTTCCTTGTGATGGCGTAGAGTAGTGATGAAATGGGAGCCGATGAAGTTGGAGCGCGGGAAGGGGTCTTCATCCACTGGACGGGACAGCTTGAAGAAGAGGTTTATGAAGAACTGAAAGGAGAAGAGATGTGAGGTGAGTTGAGGTTGAGCGAAAGAGGTGGGGGTACCTCTTTCGCATCAGCGCCGCGTCTTTCCCGAAAACTTGTCAGCCCCACCAGCTTCATCACCAGCTCGACGAAAGGCGTTATTTCGACCGTGCGAGCTTCAGCCATCGCCATTGTGGCAAGCTGCAGCTGAAGCCCTTCCACGATCTGCCGATCTTCCTCCTTTCCCGGCTGCCAATCACGCTTTTTCACCACTCCTTTACCCATTTCAATTTTGGTCTTAGACGAAGGATCTGGGTGACGTAGTATCGAAGTGCTGGGAGGTGGTAGATGACTTGAGTGAGCGATACCGCCCAGCACTCCGTCCCCTCGCTGCCTATTCCCACGGGCACCCCTGTTTTGCCACCAGGTTCTGCAAACGCTAAATTCAAAATTTTTAGGTGTTTTCAGGTTCATCAGGTTCAAGCTTCATTTTCATCCGCTGAACGGGGGAGCTTGAAGAGATATGAGGTGAGAAGAGGAAAAACTAAAAGGAGAAGAGATGTGAGGTTATTTGAGAGTGCGTGAATGGGTTGGGGGGATACCTCCTTTGGCTGGTTGGCCAGGAGGAGTAGGTCACCCTCCGTCCCATCCCTCCGTGGGACGGACGGAAGCTGGGAGGTCTTCCTTCTCCAGTTCATTGGTCTCCTTGCGCAGGGCGTAAAGAACGGAGTCCTTGGCGAGGTGAGAGGGGCTGTTGAGGAAGGTGTTGGCGACGGATATGATGGGGCAGACGCTGCCGAGGTTGTCAATCTGGCAGGCAAAGATGACGCCTTTGGCCTCTTTGTCGGTGGTGGCTGATGTGGTGGTGCATCCTCCGCCCACCATGGAAGAGGAAGAGACCGACGACTTCGTGGTCTGAGTCCATCTCTAACTGGCGCCCCTTCACCATGCCCCGTCATCCGCACCGCCAGCTAGCGCAGCTTGCCCAAGTACCGCCCGTCGGAGGCTTGCTTGCGCAACCATGGAGAATGAGGATGAACCCGTTGGCCAGGATCAGGGTGACAATGTCGTTTGCCGGGGGGCTCGTCGGGTCGTCGCTACTGGCGGGGTTGAGGAAGAGGGCAATGGGGTTCGTGAACTCCCAGGCGGCAGCGGGGGGACTGACGCGGGCCGACCTTCTCCAGCTTCCCTCCCGCACAGGTCTCAATCAATGAGTCAGGGTCATCCTCTGCCCCCCTTCCCCCTGGGCAGCCGTAGCATACCCGCCTTGAGCAGGACGGCCCACAAAGATTTGCTTCACCCAGGTGAACACGCCTTGTTTCGGCATTTGCAGTGCGATGGTGTATCAGCGGGTGGCTGGGCTGCTGGAAGAGAGGGCGCAGGGCCTCCGTGGCAGTCTTGTACCAGGCCTCGCTTCTCTTCTGCTTGACGAGGAGCAGCGGCCAGTTCTCCGCACTGTCGAGGATGATTATGTGGCCATTGGCCGGTAGAATGGTGAGGATGTGGCCATCGTTTTTGTTGGCGGGCGGGGGACGGCGGTCGCGGAGGGTGTGGCTGGCGGCGAAGGGCTTGCTGGAACGGATGCGGATGGCGTCCTGGACGGGATCGCCACGGATCTGCCATTAGATAGTAAGTTCTTCTGAATTCTTTGTCGTAGACGAGGGCATCGTTATGCGGCCCCAGCTCCTTGGCCTCCTTCCGTAAGGCGTAGAACATGGAGTCCCTGGTGAGGTGGGACTGGGCGTTGAGGAATGCGTGGGCCACGGCGTGGATCGCACAGACTCTGCCGAGGTCTCTATGCTGCTTGGCGAAGATCACATTCATGGCCTCCCTGTCATCGGCTTGGCCAGTGCTGGGGAGGTAGTGCTGCATTTTCCGCCCGCCATGGAAAAGGAAGAGGCCGGCCATCTCGTGGTCAGCGTTCAGGGTAGCCCAGCGATGACCACGTAGTGCAGCATGTTGTGCGAGGAGTGGTAGTTGACGGGGTGCCCCGTCATACGCTCTGCCAGCTCTTGAAGTCATTCTGAAAAACAGAGGCGTAAAGCAGGAAAGGGATAAGTAAAGCTAGTGGATAGACAGTGAAGATAGAAAATATATTCCGTGGTTTGGGGAGCTTGGAAGTGAGTTCCCGTCTTATCACTTGTTTTCTGAGGGGGCGCTGCAATTCACAATTCAAGTAATGCCCGTGCTAAAGCTTTAGTTAACTGACGACGAGCCGGGAAATAGACAGGTGGAAGCAAAGTGCTTTGGCGGGTTAATAGCCGATACAAAACGAAGGAGCCAAGGAGGGGGATTTCTGGCAGGTATGATGCTAGAAGCGAAGAGGGGCCATTCTGAGGTATGCATAACAAAAGGGGCGATTGGGATTGATGATTTCCTTCTGGCGAGGCATGCAATGAGGCTTGCAGTATGTTGGCCTTGGGCGTGCTCAACCATGCATAACAAGGAAGTGCACTGAGATTGAGGAGTTCCGTCTGAAAAGGGCCAGAATGTTTGAACAGAGGCTGTCAGAAGAAGAGGCATATTGACCATTGCAGAGCGTAGCTTCGTATAAGATAGGAAAGGAAAGGCGAGAGGGAGGTGGCCATGGCAAAGTTGGCGCTGCAGAAGAGGCACGAAGGGCAGAAACAATGATCTTCCAACCAGCCGCCTTTACCTTCAATGCCCTTCGATCACAGCCAGCTTTTCGTCTAAGAAATCCTCGGTACCGAGGGCAAATGCCTAGAATGAGAAAAACAAAGAAAGTGGAGGACAAGGGGAGGAGGAGGATTGCCTGAGGAGACTGTCCGGGATGTAGGCGCAAGGCCTCCTTGGGGTCCTCGCCGTTGACCTCCCAGAAGATCTCTTCTGAGCTGCCTGGGCGTCTTGGAATAGCGGTCGCAGAGCCTAGGCCGCTGTCTGCAAGAGCCTTCTGCTTGGCCAGGAAGAGAGGCCTGCCCCTGTCGCAGCCCTCGAGCACCAGTGTATGCCCCCATTGGCAGGCACCAGCGCCACCACGGATGATGGGGCGATCGGTGGAAGCGATGCTGGCGTGGTGGATGTGGATGAGGCGATGCATGGGGGATCCCCCGTGGAATAGGAACAGGCCGGCCAACTCCTGCTCCGAATCTGGCTTCCAGCAGATGTCCACGTCGAGGCTCTCCAGGCGCTGGCCGTTGACGACGAAGTGCGGTGGAAGCGATGCTGGCGTGGTGGATGTGGATGAGGCGATGCATGGGGGATCCCCCGTGGAATAGGAACAGGCCGGCCAACTCCTGCTCCGAATCTGGCTTCCAGCAGATGTCCACGTCGAGGCTCTCCAGGCGCTGGCCGTTGACGACGAAGTGCGGTGGAAGCGATGCTGGCGTGGTGGATGTGGATGAGGCGATGCATGGGGGATCCCCCGTGGAATAGGAACAGGCCGGCCAACTCCTGCTCCGAATCTGGCTTCCAGCAGATGTCCACGTCGAGGCTCTCCAGGCGCTGGCCGTTGACGACGAAGTGCGGTGGAAGCGATGCTGGCGTGGTGGATGTGGATGAGGCGATGCATGGGGGATCCCCCGTGGAATAGGAACAGGCCGGCCAACTCCTGCTCCGAATCTGGCTTCCAGCAGATGTCCACGTCGAGGCTCTCCAGGCGCTGGCCGTTGACGACGAAGTGCGGTGGAAGCGATGCTGGCGTGGTGGATGTGGATGAGGCGATGCATGGGGGATCCCCCGTGGAATAGGAACAGGCCGGCCAACTCCTGCTCCGAATCTGGCTTCCAGCAGATGTCCACGTCGAGGCTCTCCAGGCGCTGGCCGTTGACGACGAAGTGCGGTGGAAGCGATGCTGGCGTGGTGGATGTGGATGAGGCGATGCATGGGGGATCCCCCGTGGAATAGGAACAGGCCGGCCAACTCCTGCTCCGAATCTGGCTTCCAGCAGATGTCCACGTCGAGGCTCTCCAGGCGCTGGCCGTTGACGACGAAGTGCGGTGGAAGCGATGCTGGCGTGGTGGATGTGGATGAGGCGATGCATGGGGGATCCCCCGTGGAATAGGAACAGGCCGGCCAACTCCTGCTCCGAATCTGGCTTCCAGCAGATGTCCACGTCGAGGCTCTCCAGGCGCTGGCCGTTGACGACGAAGTGCGGTGGAAGCGATGCTGGCATGGTGGATGTGGATGAGGCGATGCATGGGGGATCCCCCGTGGAATAGGAACAGGCCGGCCAACTCCTGCTCCGAATCTGGCTTCCAGCAGATGTCCACGTCGAGGCTCTCCAGGCGCTGGCCGTTGACGACGAAGTGCGGTGGAAGCGATGCTGGCGTGGTGGATGTGGATGAGGCGATGCATGGGGGATCCCCCGTGGAATACAGGGTGCCCGTGGGAATAGGCAGCGAGGGGACGGAGTGCTGGGCGGTATCGCTCACTCAAGTCATCTACCACCTCCCAGCACTTCGATACTACATCACCCAGATCCTTCGTCTAAGACCCCTGTTTTGCCACCAGGTTCTGCAAACGCTAAATTCAAAATTTTAGGTGTTTTCAGGTTCATCAGGTTCAAGCTTCATTTTCATCTGCTGAACGGGGGAGCTTGAAGAGATATGAGGTGAGAAGAGGAAAAACTAAAAGGAGAAGAGATGTGAGGTTATTTGAGAGTGCGTGAATGGGTTGGGGGGATACCTCCTTTGGCTGGTTGGCCAGGAGGAGTAGGTCACCCTCCGTCCCATCCCTCCTTGGGACGGACGGAAGCTGGGAGGTCTTCCTTCTCCAGTTCATTGGTCTCCTTGCGCAGGGCGTAAAGAACGGAGTCCTTGGCGAGGTGAGAGGGGCTGTTGAGGAAGGTGTTGGCGACGGATATGATGGGGCAGACGCTGCCGAGGTTGTCAATCTGGCAGGCAAAGATGACGCCTTTGGCCTCTTTGTCGGTGGTGGCTGATGTGGTGGTGCATCCTCCGCCCACCATGGAAGAGGAAGAGACCGACGACTTCGTGGTCTGAGTCCATCTCTAACTGGCGCCCCTTCACCATGCCCCGTCATCCGCACCGCCAGCTAGCGCAGCTTGCCTAAGTACCGCCCGTCGGAGGCTTGCTTGCGCAACCATGGAGAATGAGGATGAACCCGTTGGCCAGGATCAGGGTGACAATGTCGTTTGCCGGGGGGCTCGTCGGGTCGTCGCTACTGGCGGGGTTGAGGAAGAGGGCAATGGGGTTCGTGAACTCCCAGGCGGCAGCGGGGGGACTGACGCGGGCCGACCTTCTCCAGCTTCCCTCCCGCACAGGTCTCAATCAATGAGTCAGGGTCATCCTCTGCCCCCCTTCCCCCCTGGGCAGCCGTAGCATACCCGCCTTGAGCAGGACGGCCCACAAAGATTTGCTTCACCCAGGTGAACACGCCTTGTTTCGGCATTTGCAGTGCGATGGTGTATCAGCGGGTGGCTGGGCTGCTGGAAGAGAGGGCGCAGGGCCTCCGTGGCAGTCTTGTACCAGGCCTCGCTTCTCTTCTGCTTGACGAGGAGCAGCGGCCAGTTCTCCGCACTGTCGAGGATGATTATGTGGCCATTGGCCGGTAGGATGGTGAGGATGTGGCCGTCGTTTTTGTTGGCGGGCGGGGGACGGCGGTCGCGGAGGGTGTGGCTGGCGGCAAAGGGCTTGCTGGAACGGATGCGGATGGCGTCCTGGACGGGATCGCCACGGATCTGCCATTAGATAGTAAGTTCTTCTGAATTCTTTGTCGTAGACGAGGGCATCGTTATGCGGCCCCAGCTCCTTGGCCTCCTTCCGTAAGGCGTAGAACATGGAGTCCCTGGTGAGGTGGGACTGGGCGTTGAGGAATGCGTGGGCCACGGCGTGGATCGCACAGACTCTGCCGAGGTCTCTATGCTGCTTGGCGAAGATCACGTTCATGGCCTCCCTGTCATCGGCTTGGCCGGTGCTGGGGAGGTAGTGCTGCATTTTCCGCCCGCCATGGAAAAGGAAGAGGCCAGCCATCTCGTGGTCAGCGTTCAGGGTAGCCCAGCGATGACCACGTAGTGCAGCATGTTGTGCGAGGAGTGGTAGTTGACGGGGTGCCCCGTCATACGCTCTGCCAGCTCTTGAAGTCATTCTGAAAAACAGAGGCATAAAGCAGGAAAGGGATAAGTAAAGCTAGTGGATAGACAGTGAAGATAGAAAATATATTCCGTGGTTTGGGGAGCTTGGAAGTGAGTTCCCGTCTTATCACTTGTTTTCTGAGGGGGCGCTGCAATTCACAATTCAAGTAATGCCCGTGCTAAAGCTTTAGTTAACTGACGACGAGCCGGGAAATAGACAGGTGGAAGCAAAGTGCTTTGGCGGGTTAATAGCCGATACAAAACGAAGGAGCCAAGGAGGGGGATTTCTGGCAGGTATGATGCTAGAAGCGAAGAGGGGCCATTCTGAGGTATGCATAACAAAAGGGGCGATTGGGATTGATGATTTCCTTCTGGCGAGGCATGCAATGAGGCTTGCAGTATGTTGGCCTTGGGCGTGCTCAACCATGCATAACAAGGAAGTGCACTGAGATTGAGGAGTTCCGTCTGAAAAGGGCCAGAATGTTTGAACAGAGGCTGTCAGAAGAAGAGGCATATTGACCATTGCAGAGCGTAGTGTACAGGCTGGCTGCTTCCGACGGAAGGACGACAGTTTCCGTGCCTCTGTTCCCGGCTGCACCCAGAGCAGCAGCCCAGACGACACCTGTCACAGCCTTGCTGTAAACCCTTTGGCTATGTCCTAGCTCTTTCCGCCTCGGTTACACTTCACCGTGCCCGATTTCCAGCGGTCTCAGCTATCGGTGGAACCTACCTCACCGAGCTCGATGCAACGCCGCTTCCTGCGGCTTAGGCTTTCCTGCCGGACTTCCGCCGGAGCCTAACTGTCACTCACACTTCCTGTGGTGATACTTCCTTACAGGCCCTTACTGGCCTTGATTGTGCAGTGGATCTGGTTGCTTACGTGACTGATGACAAGGGTCCGCCTTTATCGCATACTGCCAGCACTCCAGATATCAGCAGTAGTTCACAGCACGTGCACCAATCTCTTGAGTCAGGGCCCACAATCTCGCCGACTGAACTCGCGACAGGGGGCAGCATCCGGCTTATATACACAGAGAACAATGCCGGTGGGTGAACAAAGCCAGGTGTGTACAGAGAAGAATGCATCGCCACCCAAAGCATACATGAGGTGCGAAAGGCAGGACTCCAATAGCTCAACCTGGACAGCCTACGGTAGGGGAAACTCTCCATCTTCGTCACTTAGAGCAAAGGAGTTCTTGCGCCCAGGCTGTCTCCACGGGAGCTTTGCTGAAGGGTCCGCTCTCGCCACCATCACAGCCAGCTTGGGGGCACATCTCTGTCAACACCCTGAATAAACAGAACTACGGTGTGCTTTGCCCACCGAAGGCTGCATTGGGTCACAACATCCTCCCCTAATGTGGGGCTGAGGTCACGAAGCTACAAAACAGAGTCCACGATCATCATCGGGCATCCGCCGAATACCTCCTCGCTATTCTACATCCGGAAAGACATAGGAAGATGAGACAGGGGCATCCAATTTTCAGCCAGAAAAACCACAACAATTGGCCCTGCAGTATCCAGCGTCTTTGAGACAAAGTCCTGAAACATAGCAGGCCTGGGTACCGAAGGGTCCGGGTTGAGGGCGCGGCTGAAGTCACTTCCATTCTGGTGGATGCAGAATTGAGCTGAAGATTACCGAAAGAAAAGGGTATAAAGCTATACTGACCGAGTGAAACATCAGCCGACAACAAGGCTAAGTAGCACTTCCAGATCAGACGCGAATTCGGCAAGGGAATTAAAGCATCCTAGCAGAAACATCAGGCTCCTGGGTAGCTCCGTGCCGGAACCAAAAAGGCCATGGCCCCAGAAGGGTAGAGTCAGTCTTTTCAGCGAGCTATTACAAGGAGGAACTCACAAGAGCCTCTTACGCGTTGCTCGAAACATCAGACGGCCAAGTACGCACTTCTGCGCTCCCATAACACATGGACACTGGGGATCCCTGCACGGCTCATGAGGTCCAATTGAACATCTGAATCCTGGGTAGACCTTATTCACGCCTAAGCCGGAAAGGTTCTAAAATTGCACTCTTCATCCAAAAGCACCCGGATTGGAGGGGAAGACACAGAGGCAACCTCATCAACTGGGTGAAACATAAGGGCACAAGATAGGGTTTTCTTCTCACTCAGCTATTATAAGAAGGGTGCGACTGAAGTACAAATGGTCCAATTGAAACATCCGAATCCTGAGACCAATTCTTCGCTCTCATCATCATAAGACAAGGTTTACACGACTGGTCATGCCACAAAAGCGTCAACTAGACTGGCCGCACGCGTGGGTAATATTTAGGACTATCTCCTGGGCATGGCTGGTGGCGATGTGTTACTAACTATGCTCTCGCAGAGGTATTGCAGGTTCCACGGAAGGGCACCGTGGAGTGGCCCTCCGAAACCTCAACATACCGGGTAGTCGTCACCACAGCTCTCATCGCCCTGAAAAGGTCCTCAATTTCCTGATCCTGCAACCCCGTTTGCTCTATAAACAGAATGGGTGATCCCTCTGTTCCAATTCCATCGGAATAATTCCAAACCCTCCCATCGCACCATGCATGGGGGTTAAGGGCCAGGGATTCCAGGTCGCAAAGCGGGAGTGCAGGCCCTCGTCCCGGGGTTGCTCGATTGGTGGGTCACTAGGCGTTGGATCCCTCTGGACCGGAAGCGGCCTCGCCCTAGGTCTGGAATCGGATTTCCGGTCTCGGCTCCTGGGGTACTCCTGGTGATACAAATTATCCACTGATCGCTTCGGAAACAGATCTCCTTTCAAGGGCCTCAAGATGCGAGCCCCGGAACCTGTCAGGAGCAATTGTCCTCGGCAATTATACCGGCAGTCACCCTTGCGTTGCAGCAGGGACTTGAAATTTTCAACGACCCGACCTTCGCTGAGCAGCGAAAGAAAGCTTTCATAAGCCCTTCCTGCTCCTGACGACCCCCGCAAGGTCTGTCGACCGAAGGCCCCGGCAAAGGTGTAAAAATTCCCTATCACAATGAGTCCCTTCGAAGCCCTACTCAGGGCCACAACGGCTCGATGAGCTGATCCTGCGAACCCAATGTTGGGTTCCTGTTCTCCGCCTTGTGAGCGGGTCATAGAGACGATAACAAAAGGAGATTCCAGGCCAATGACCGAATCCACCGTCCTTACTGCTACTTCTAAATTCTCCTGGGCCAGCAGATGCTTCATAAGCTTTTGCTGGGCTGAATAATAGGTGATGATTAAAATGTGTGTTGCAGGAACCCTGCGAAGTAGTCGCTGAACCGCGACAAGTGTCAGCTCTGCTTCCACGAAGTTGCTGCGACTGTGCGTCTCTGATTCTTGGCCAGAGACATGCAAAAAGATTGTCCTGTGGCTAGTCTGAAGAAATGGAAAGGCCTCTATCGCATCCTTGGTGTGCTCCAGAGGGAAAAATGCCTTTGGTGTAATCTCCTGGTAGAAAGCCGAGATTAGTCGCACAGCATCAGGAGTTAACCTAAACGACTCATCCAATGGTAGCACTGCGAAGGATCCCGAGTCCTGGGGGTGCATCAAGGCCTCCAAAATGCTCATAGCCGCAACTCTAGCCGCCACTCCAGGCAACTGATGATGTGGTTGCAGCTGTTGCTCATCTCCTGTGATTACTATAGAGGACAACTTATTTCCCACCTGTCCTATCTGCCACAAGGCTAAGTCTCGTTGGATAAGACTGGCTTCATCCATGATAATCATGGTGGGTTGAAAGTTGAGGTTTTGCAGAAAATAGAACTTGCTCGAATCTAACGTGGCGAAGATGAGATTGGGGTTCAGGAAGGACACGAAGCTAGACAGGGGCTGTCGTCGAAGCAATTGTAGCCTGGCCCTACACCTTGGGACTTCTAACTTGGTTTCTTTTCCCCCCGTCTTAGCTGCTTCTTTGGCCTTTGCCAACTGATTCTCACACTCTATGACCTCTCCTATTCTTTTCACGAACTCCAGATAGTCGCCCTCCTGCTGATTCCTGTATTTGAATCCCGCGACCTTGCTAGTC
This sequence comes from Ptycholaimellus sp. GST1_10, assembly GCA_030248095.1. Classification (NCBI taxonomy): domain Eukaryota; kingdom Metazoa; phylum Nematoda; class Chromadorea; order Chromadorida; family Chromadoridae; genus Ptycholaimellus; species Ptycholaimellus sp. GST1_10. Next base: position 15,690 of record JASANA010006848.1, read on the forward strand.
TCTTTCGCTGCCATTCCTATTGTTTCCTCGGTGGGGAAATGGTTCCTGATCCTGGCCTCAGCCTGCCTCAGCAATAAATGTGCTGGCAGCCAATCCCATGTCCGGAAGTCTCCTACCTCTGCATGGGACCGGCTACAGATCCTGAGTGGCCGAATCGTTTCCGCTGCTTCTTCGTCGCCGTTGTCCATCAGCGCTGTCAAGATCTGCGTCACTGATCGATAGGCTTGGCTAGCAGCGTAATTTGTTTGAGCAATGAATAGTATCCTAGCCTCCTCATGCGGCAGGTTCAGTTTCTTCCTTCGATACATAATATAATTACATGCTCCTAGGAGGGAAGTTTTTGTTTTGCTTGCCCCCGGGACTCCTGGAATTAATATAATGGCATTTTGTGGTGCTTCCTCTATGCCACTTAGCGCCATGGCTTTAATTACAAGGTTTTGATTCCTGGTGAGTTCCTTGTCCTTGAGTGCGATGCACGTAGAGATGGGTCCGTAGGCGGGGTCACTTCCCTTCCCCTCTTGATGAAGCCCCACGCAACTTCGTAGAAGTCGCGAGGTGGTTGACTTCCCGTTGAGTTGTGCTCCTGCATACCTGGTCTGGTAATCCAGATATGGACTTTCAGTGTCGTTAGCGGC
>JASANA010006849.1:0-11740 GCA_030248095.1 Ptycholaimellus sp. GST1_10
CTTGCTTCACCTCCAATACCCAACCTTTTTTCAGCCCCAATAAATGGAAGTAGGTTGAAACTGGGCAGTCCTCCGCTTTTGGAATCAGCAGACGCTGCACTGGCTCCAGTCTGTAGGCCTTCAGTTTGCCAGCCTTCTCTACCTTACTTTCCGCGATGCTGCAAGCAGGCTTCCATGATTGCCTGGTGAAGTGAAGTGGAATGTACGTGATGATGAGCAGTTGGCCAGCAGCGGTGCCCAAGGCAAGAACACCGAGACTTGCCACCGCTTCATCACACCTCCAAATGTCTGATTATCGTCCAGAGGTTGCTCACTGCTTCTTGCTGCCAACGAGTGGGGCTGGAGGGCAATGCTGAGAATGGAGGCACAGTCCTGCACTGCCAGCAAGCAGGCCAGCTCCGCCCCATCCATTGCCCTTCAGTAAATGGCTTTGTTTGCAGCATTAGGCAAATGAGGTGAAAGGTGAAAATTGGAACCCAGATGGGGTGAGAGCAAGGCGCCAGAGCTGAAGTAGCCCCTTGCTTCCATCAACCTCCGGGCTGTTTCTCTCCTGTTTGTCTCGGAATGTGGTGACAATGAGCCATTCCTCCTCTGCCTTCCACCTACTCAGCAGCAGCATCGACGCCACTGGAGCGCCCACAAAACACACTCCATACTCTTCCATAGCCATCTTCCTCCCGCAAGGCAGAGAGGAAAAGTGGGACATGAAGGCAACTGGACTGGAAGACGGATTGTCCGAGGGCAAGGCTTTTGGCATCCCTGTCGCCAGGCAGGAGGAAGCGTGGCGATTGACTGTACGGAAAGGTGTTTTTCCTTCTGAAATAAAGCAGGCGTGTTTTCTTTGAAATGCTCTGCTTGTCTTGTCTTCAAACACTGCACAGCGCTTGTATCTTGAGGGCTGCCAATGTGCAGAAGTAGATTGTTCTTTGCTGTTGCTGTTGTTCCTTCAAATAGGATGCTATTTTAAGTAAGTCATTCAAATTTGGACTGCATACGTTTTGCCGTAGTTAAAGCGCAAAGCAGAGGCAAATTTGCGTCGAACTGCGCCTATGAATCAATAATCAAGACTAGGTCTAAAAATACAAGTCAACGGCACTGGATCGGTTGCTGTCGGAGAAATTTATGTGCTTGGCATCGCTGGATCGAGTTGACTGCATAGCCTTTGTCCTCATTATTCTACCTAAAAGGATAGAAGATAATGCAATTTTTAAGGCCACAAAGGCCGAGGTGGTAGACAAAGAGTTCTGCTTTGTAATGGATGATATCACAGCTTGGACAGGCCACGCTGACTTTCTCAACCATTGGTTCTTAGCAAATGCTCTAGCTAGTGGCAAAGAGAAAGAATGACATCTTGAAAGATGCTGGCGATTAGATGTCGACGCGCTGTAAGATCCAGCTCGTCCCTTAGGTCACACATGCGATCCTCAATTGCACCCATCATGCATTTGGGTTATTCCATCAATATTGTTCAATTATTTACCTACTTCAAATAATCCATTGAATATAAAGCAGAACCTTGTAGGATAGAAGTTGCTGCAAAGCTTCTTTGGCTGTGAAAAGTGGTAGACGCCGTTGATCTGAGCCTTTGCCATCCACTTCCTCAAATTGTTCATTTCCTACTTCAGCAGCAGAGAAAAGGAAGACTAACTGGCCGGCTGCACTGCTGAGTGTGGCGGGCAAGCACTGGCTCTGAAGTGTAGCTGCGATCGCAGTTGGGGCATTTCACCTCACCCTCCTTCACACCCTCCCCTGTCTTCATCAAACAGCTTGACTAGGTTTGGATAAAACAGCGGAAAGAATGGTGTGAAGAAGATGGCGCAGCTCCACTTTGCTCATTTCCGATCGCCGGTCATCCGGAAGCCCCTGTCAAATGATGCTTAGCCGAAAAAGTTGTGCAACGCTCACTCTAGCCATGTGATGAGACAGCTTTTGTTTGGCCTCGGCCGGGGAGAGGATATGGAGCTTTCGGATCTCTGTAGCTCGCCCTCCTACTTTCAACCTCTCAAAACACGCTTCCTCACTTTGCATCATTTTAATGCACTTTCATTCTCATGCTCATGCTAAGTTTGAATGACAAACTAGTGTCTATCACTAGAGACAAACCTTGTAGTGAGTGAGACGATTGACAAATTCGCGAGCTTCTTGGGGATCGGGAAGGCTGAGTTTGATGATGGCAGAATCTTTCTCCATTATCCACGGAAACCTCGTCAAAATATGCAACTGAGTTAGCTAGCAGGCTCCAAGGGTAGCGCCAATAAATCGCGGAATTTTTCACATCCTCTGCGGGATCTTTGCCTCGCGCTAGTTTGAAAACATTCCCGATAATTCCAAAGTATTTTTTGCGTGAAGGCGCTTGTGAGCGCAATTTATTGGATAATAAATAGTTTCAATTATTTCAGTTATTTCAATAATTAATAAATAATTACAAAAAAAGCAATAGGTATCAGTTCCGGCCACACCTGCCCCCGTCTCCCTTCCCCCCCCTTCACCCCTCCCTTTGTCAATGAGGGAGCAAGGTGAAATCGGGGCAGGATTTCCAAAGCAGGGTTTGCAGGAGATCCACTCACACTGCCAGTAAAATACTTAGGTTCTAATACTTGGATTATTAAGCCTTATTGTTGTGCAAGACTTTTGATCAGAAAGTTACTTAATCAAAATTACGAAATTACTAAATGACCAGTGATGATTCAAATCCCTTTCAACTAAAGCAGAAACACTAGGTAACATCATTTAATTTTTCGATTTAATTTGATCTTAGAATCATTTAATTTTTCACCCAATGATTGTTTTGCACATTTCTAAAATTCTCATTTGTGCAAAAGTGAGAAATTGGAGGCAAGTTTTCTTCATCTACATCCTTAAAACAATAAGTGACCGATGTTGGTAATTAATTGATGCACAAGCCATCAACTTTTTTGTCTTGAAACACGTCCGAGAAAACCAGGAATTGTAAACAAAGTAGCACTCAACAGCTTTCAAAATAGCCGAAATGGTGAGCAATACTGGCCTGTGCCTGGCTACTAGTAAACAAACACTTTAAACTCCGCAGTAGATAAGACGCCAAGAGTGAAGAAGGAAAATGCGGAAACTTTGAGTATAGTTTTAGTCGGGTGTTGCAGAACTAAGCTGGGAAGATATACACAGAGGCTTGAATTGAAAAGCTGAAAGAAGGGCATCTTGATAGCAAACATGTTTGGAGGAGGAGTCGTGGGCATTGACTCAGGTGAGAAGGTGCAGGCGATTGTAGTTCACCTTACGCTTGCAGATGGGGCAGCACAAAGGCTTCCTTGTCTGCCGGCTTTGCTACAACCAACACACACTTCTATACTCACCAATCCTATCCCTCCCACTCTCACCTGACCCATCGTCTGCAGGCACTTTCCGCAGATGTACGCATGGCCGCATGACATCACCTGTCAACACTCCTTCATTCACTCCACTTCACCCTGACCTGACTTAGATTGCCTGATCAATGAGGACCAGTTCGTAGCAGATGATGCACTCGTGTGGGCAGCAGACACACTGGTGTGTCAGATCACATTGTTGTCGATTGTTTCTTTCTTTCTTTCTTTCTTTCTTTCTTTCTTTCTTTCTTTCTTTCTTTCTTTCTTTCTTTCTTTTTACTCCGAATGCACAGGTGAGATAACAGAACAGCTGATGTAAAGGTGTTCTGAAGAGGAGGTGAGAAGGTGTATCATTGTCACTGGTGTGTCAGATCACATTGTTGTCGATTGTTTCTTTCTTTCTTTCTTTCTTTCTTTCTTTCTTTCTTTCTTTCTTTCTTTCTTTCTTTCTTTCTTTCTTTCTTTCTTTCTTTCTTTCTTTCTTTCTTTCTTTCTTTCTTTCTTTCTTTCTTTCTTTCTTTCTTTCTTTCTTTCTTTCTTTCTTTCTTTCTTTCTTTCTTTCTTTCTTTCTTTCTTTCTTTCTTTCTTTCTTTCTTTCTTTCTTTCTTCCTTTCTTTCTTTCTTTCTTTCTTTCTTTCTTTCTTTCTTTCTTTCTTTCTTTCTTTCTTTCTTTCTTTCTTTCTTTCTTTCTTTCTTTCTTTCTTTCTTTCTTTCTTTCTTTCTTTCTTTCTTTCTTTCTTTCTTTCTTTCTTTCTTTCTTTCTTTCTTTCTTTCTTTCTTTCTTTCTTTCTTTCTTTCTTTCTTTATTTCTTTCTTTCTTACTTTATTTCTTACTTTCTTTCTTTCTTTCTTTCTTTCTTTCTTTCTTTCTTTCTTTCTTTCTTTCTTTCTTTCTTTCTTTCTTTCTTTCTTTCTTTCTTTCTTTCTTTCTTTCTTTCTTTCTTTCTTTCTTTCTTTTTACTCCGAATGCACAGGTGAGATAACAGAACAGCTGATGTAAAGGTGTTCTGAAGAGGAGGTGAGAAGGTGTATCATTGGCACTGGTGTGTCAGATCACATTGTTGTCGGTGAGTAGCCTGGAGACCTCGTCCAGGATCAGCCTTCGCCGCCCGCCCGCAGCCTCCACTGGGACCCTCCGCCACCAGACACTCACTCGGCTTGGCCACAGCGCCTGCACTCCGCCCCTGCCTCCACCTACCACTGTGAAGTGGTGCCGCCCACGCAGGCCTGTGTGGATGAATGGAAAGAACACTGGGCAACCATGCCAATTTTCCTGCTGATCTGGTGAGGGGTGCTTTCGGGACTACTATTTTTGAGGCATTTGGTGTAGCAGGTGTGTAGGAGTGAGAGGTCGGATATTATGTAGCGCCAATGCAGTGATTCCAGGTTAAGAGATGAGAGTTGTGCATTGTAGCCACCAGCAGGGGCTGCCAGGCGACAGCAGCGCATAATGAATTTAGTGAAGTTTCGCTGAATGTTCTCAATTCTTTTTGACTCAAGCTATTCGAGCTGTGGCTGTATGTAGATTGTGAAGGCACGAGATTGTGAAGGCATGAGATTGTGAAGGCACGGGATTGTGAAGGCATGAGATTGTGAAGGCATGAGATTGTGAAGGCACGGAGATTGTGAGGGCATGAGTTTGTGAAGGCACGAGATTGTGAAGGCATGGGATTGTGAAGGCGCGAGATTGTGAAGGTGCAAGATTGTGAAGGCACGAGATTGTGAAGGCACGAAGATTGTGAGGGCACAAGATTGTGAAGGCACGGGATTGTGAAGGCACGAGATTGTGAAGGCATGAGATTGTGAAGGCACAGGATTGTGAAGGCACGGGATTGTGAAAGCACGAGATTGTGAAGGCACGAGATTGTGAAGGCACGAAATTGTGAAGGCACGAGATTGTGAAGGCACGAGATTGTGAAGGTATGAGATTGTGAAGGCACAAGATTGTGAAGGCACGGAGATGGTGAGGGCAGAGATTGTGAAGGCACGAGATTGTGATGGCATGGGATTGTGAAGGCGCGAGATTGTGAAGGCGCGAGATTGTGAAGGCATGAGATTGTGAAGGCACGGAGATTGTGAGGGCTCAAGATTGTGAAGGCACGGGATTGTGAAGGCACAAGATTGTGAAGGCATGAGATTGTGAAGGCACAGGATTGTGAAGGCACGAGATTGTGAAGGCACGAGATTGTGAAGGCATGAGACTGTGAAGGCACAAGATTGTGAAGGCACGAGATTGTGAAGGCACGAGATTGTGAAGGCATGAGATTGTGAAGGCACGAGATTGTGAAGGCATGAGATTGTGAGGGCACGAGATTGTGAAGGCACGACATTGTGAAGGCATGGGATTGTGAAGGCGCGATATTGTGAAGGCACGAGATTGTGAAGGCACGAGATTGTGAAGGCATGAGATTGTGAAGGCATGGGATTGTGAAGGCATGGGATTGTGAATGCATGGGATTGTGAAGGCACGAGATTGTGAAGGCATGAGATTATGAAGGCACAAGATTGTGAAGGCATGGAGATAGTGAGGGCACGAGATTGTGAAGGCACAAGATTGTGAAGGCATGGGATTGTGAAGGCGCGAGATTGTGAAGGCGCGAGATTGTGAAGGCACGAGATTGTGAAGGCACAGAGATTGTGAGGGCATAAGATTGTAAAGGCACGAGATTGTGAAGGCATGGGATTGTGAAGGCGCGAGATTGTGAAGGCACGGAGATTGTGAGGGCACAAGATTGTGAAGGCACGAGATTGTGAAGGCATGGGATTGTGAAGGCGCGAGATTGTGAAGGCACGAGATTGTGAAGGCACGGGATTGTGAAGGCATGAGATTGTGAAGGCACGGGATTGTGAAGGCACGAGATTGTGAAGGCACGAGATTGTGAAGGCACGAGATTGTGAAGGCACGAGATTGTGAAGGCACGAGATTGTGAAGGCACGAGATTGTGAAGGCATGAGATTGTGAAGGCACGGGATTGTGAAGGCACGAGATTGTGAAGGCACGAGATTGTGAAGGCACGAGATTGTGAAGGCACGAGATTGTGAAGGCATGAGATTGTGAAGGCACGGGATTGTGAAGGCACGAGATTGTGAAGGCACGAGATTGTGAAGGCACGTATTGAGGGGGTCAGGAGGCGGCCTCGCGGTAGCGCAAGGGCTCCCTTTTTACTTTACCCGGGAGGGATAAAAGGGGTGCCTGCCCAGGCTAGGTTTATTCTCCCCCCCGCTCTTCCCCCTTTGCCCTTCTCCCTATGTTGCCTCAACGGCCCTTAGCGATGGATGGCCTTTGCCTTCATCTCTATTACTCGGGCGTTGAGACATTGTGGCGGGAAAGTTGGCAGATTTTCTGGTATCTCCGCTCTGCGTCCCCTTCCCTTAGACGCCTTTCTCTAGCCTGTGTCTTGTTAGCCTTCCCGTGGGTGCTAACAATATCCAGGTTGAGAATATTGTCTCAGGTCATTCGTCGTTCCTCTCGCTGGCAAGATGCAATGGATTGAGTCTGGTTACCTGGCTCATCCATGTCTCTTGCCGCCGGGGTTGATCCTTTTCCTACTGGTAAGTATGTTTCCTGCTAATCCCTGAGTTGACTTTGCCTCCTCTCTTACTGCAATTCAGTCATCCTAGTTTCATGGGTTGATGACTAATTGGCTGTGAGAGAGAGCGGAGTTTTCTGCCCCCTTACTGTGTCTTGCTCTTCCTGTTCCTTTCCTTTGCTGGTGGCGGTGGGTGAGTGTGCGTTCTTTCTCCAATGACGGCGAAGGATGCCTCCTTTTACTAATCTTTGCAGCTTACAGGACCGGGCACTAAAAAACAAGCATCTTTTTCAATCAACAATAACTCAAGATATACTGAATATTTTTTGAAGATAATTTAGAAGGATATACATCTATTAGTTGCCTATATTGTGCTAAACATTTTGGTCAAACGCTTCTAATTTCAAAGAATTATGCACAATTTAATAAAATGAGTTAATTATTAACAGCAAACTTGGAAAATCAATCGATTTTGTTTTCATAATTAATTGTTCTTAGTCTTTATTGGTAATTGCATGTCAAAAAACATCAGAATGGTGTCCCAATATGTGAAGTTGGATATCATAAGCCTGAACAAACTCGAAAAGCCACGGGAAACATAAATAGTTCCCCAAATAGGGAAACATTCTAGTGTTCGGTTCATCGATCTGTTATAGAGCAACATACATTACTTAAATCCATGACACTATCATCGTTTGACCCACAAATCTAGCACAATATTGGTAACTAATAGATGTATATTCTGATAAATTTTCATCAAACAAGTATATGGCGCAAAGCGCAATAGGTGACCGCGGAGCATCTTAACATGTAGCAAAATCCTAAAATTAAGCAAAAGGAAAAGTCTGTGGTTTCTCAACCAAATTAAAAAGTAAACACATATTTAGAATCAGCAGTTATGAATTGTGAACAAAAAAACTCAAGTCTTGTGGGCAATTTTCAGCCATTCAACATGACAATTCTTGACTCAAAAGGAAAAGTCTGTGGTTTCTCAACCAAATTCAAAAGTAAGCACAGATTTAGAACCAGCATACATGAATTGTGAATAAAAAAACTCAAGTCTTGTGTGCAATTCTCAGCCGTTCAGATGCTACAGAGGAAATTGGTAATTTTCGGGAAAAACTTTTTCCTACTCAGGAAAGTAATGTTTCTAATGGTCCGGCACCAGCTCCACCCCCCCAGGATCCAAGCGGCACATTATAGCTTTCAGGAAAAAAAAGTATGTCCAGATCCGTTGAGAATTCGCCCGTGCCCAGCACTTGCAGATACATATATATACATACATATATATATATGAGGACAAAAGTTGAGTAACCTCTATAGACCGCGGAGCGGCCCTTCGGGCCGCTCCGCGGTCAAAAATATTTAGTACATCCTGAGTTATAGTTGATTGAAAAAGATGCTTGTTTTTTAGTGCCTGGCCCTGTATGCCTTTTTTTCTGATGGCAAAACTGTGATCACTGATAGAAGAGGGCTGCCTTTTTCTACTGGGCCCTTGCGCCAGGTTTTGGGCCAAGTGGCTCGGTTTTTGTCCTGTCAGCCTGGCGAGAATGGCCTTGGAGCCCTTCTTTGTGCCTGACATCTGGTCTTATGGTTGTGGCCGGTTAGGGGGAATTTTTCTTGTGGGGTGGGGGAGGGATTGTTGGAGGTCTTGTTTGATTCGTCCCTCAGTTGTCCCCAATTGGCTACTTGGTTTTCTGGGGGCATGGAGTTATTTACCTGGCTTGCTATGTTTCTGGGGGCTGTTATGCTCACTTGGGATACTGTAAGTCTTCCGTTGAAGATTAGCTTGTCCCTGTCTCCTCCATGGACCAATGTTGGAAGGAGTGGGTTTGGTCAATTTAAGATTGTTTGGTTAGAAATGGTTGGCAGATTGAGGAGGGGTGTGCATGGACAGCCGCTGGTGGGGAGTCCCTTTGCCGCTCGCGGTGGGAGGCGCAGGTCTACTGTCCGTCCCTCCCCTGCCTCCCTCCTACAATTGCCGCCTCCCCCCTGCTGCGTGGTTTTCCCCCCGTCCCTCTTTCCAATCACCTGCCTCCTGCGCGAGGGGAGGTGTGTGGGTATTGCGGGAGTCTATTTACTGTCTTGCTTTGCACCCCCTACTCCGCCCTCCTTGGATGTGTTCCTGGTTGTTTTATTGATTGTGGAGGTTGGAGTGTTTTGGGATAAGGAGGCTTGAGTACCTGGTGACGGGAGTGGGCCATTTCTTGTGGCTGGTCGTCCAGGTGGTGGTGGGGCTGATCGGCGCCGACCCCATTTCCGCACCTTGGCTTCCTCCTCTTGCTTCTCCCGGTTGGTTCCTCTTCACCTGGTAGTCTTTCCCCCCTCTTCCCTGCCCTTTCCTCTGGGCTCATCATGAGAGGCTTGACAGTGGTTGATTGTACAGAGAACCTGGACAGTTCGTGGATGGTCGTGGGAGGTGGCCGGCTTCGGGTGAGATGGATTATCCGCCTTAAGTTGTTTTCTCCGCTTCCCCCTACCCCTTTCCGGTCTCTGTCCCTATTCTTTTGCCTCGTCACCTGAGTGGGTCTTCCTCTTTTCTCTGGCTTCTTGATTCTTGTCTGCCTTGCATGCAGTGACTTTGTTTTGGCTGTCTGCATTTTCTTTTTGTACTCTAATGAGTGTATGACAATTAGTCCCCTAGCTGGGTGTCTGGTGGCAAGGCAAGAATGGAAGCGTGTAAGAGTGGAGTTGCTGCGTGGAGGAGACTGATAGGGTTGTCGTGGCATGACTTGTGTGGCCCCAATGGGTCTTTTTTTCAATTTGCTTGCAGCAAGGAGCATGGCAGGGCCTGATTTCCAATGCCTTTCCGCCTTCTTTCTCTGGCACCGGTTAGCCTATCCCCTTTGGCATTAGGCCGGGTGTAGGAAGGGGGGCATCTGTTGGCTCAAATGTATGGCTTTCCGGGCTAGCCTGGCTGCTCACATCTGGGCGGAGTCTGCCCCTCACTGCCCTTGGTTTGGCTGGGTTGGGGTGGGTTGTGCAGGCAGGGCCTGGCCTAGCTGGCATATCTCAGAAATTCACTGGCCTGGTTTTGCTCGGACCCTTTTCTCCGCGCTGTATGTTGGCCATCCTAATCGTCCCTTCCCGTTTTCCCTAGCCTTGTCCCTGGCCAAAGCTCCTGAGGGGGTGACTAAAGTGGCTGGTGGGGTGAATTGTCAGGCGGAGTTAGGATGCGAGTCACTGAAGCTCACCAGGCTATCTCCAAGATGGGTGGAGGTGCGGTGATGGGAGGGTGACTGATCCTTTGGTGCCGACAGCATTGCTGCGCCGCCCCAACATTGCATCCCTGCTCATGATCACGCACTGCGTGACGGTGATGGAGGACCTGAACAGCTCCCTCCAAGGCCTTTCCATCACCACCCAGGCCACGGAATCTCCTCCGACCTAGCCCTTCTTCTCCTCCTTTTTCTGCAGCCTCATTTTGCAGTTCATGTTGGCCTACGTGCCGGGGGACGCCCCATTCCTCCTAGAGCCGTTGATGGAAAATGTGGCCCCCTTCATCCGTGATGCCCTGGGGGTCTGCTTTTGCCCTGCCCAGGTGTGGAAGGTAGGAGAAGAGGGGTGATTGGTTTGAAGGGCGGTGGGACCGTAGCTATGGTCAGCCACCGAGTCTCCGTCCGGCCACAGATGGTGGTGGCCGCCTACCTGATGCGTGCTGTCAATGTTGGCCTGGACGAGGTCCTGGCGTACAATTATGCGGTATTTCTTCCTCTCACACCTTCTCAGTGTCTTCTGAGGTGGCTATTTATGTCCCTTTTTCCTGCTTTGGGTCGGGGTGAGCTGATTTCCCTACAGCCCTGTAGTCCTGGGGGTCTTTGTAGGAGGCGGTGAGCAGCGATCGAGATGCCTTGGGTGGGCTGGAGGGGAACCTGAAGCCCTGGGTACGCCTCAAGCTGGAGGCGGTGGAGGCACACCTTGGCGACGGGGGCCGCTTACCCTTCCTCTTGCCTTTGTTTCTGCTTTGTGGTGTTTTTAGTAAAATTTTCCTTGACTGGCCTTAGTTGAGGTTTCCCTATAGGCTCTGTAGAGCGGCTTCCTTTTTTTCCTTCGGGTTGTTTTGTCTTGTGCTAACTTCAGTGGCTCCCATCTGGCTGACGTTTTGGCTGTTCTGGCCTGCCTATGCGATGGTCGTTTGTTGTGTCTGAGGTTGTTTGGGTGTGATGGGCGGTCAGTAGGAGGGGTGGGGCCCCGATGAAGCAAGTTTATTTCTGGTTTATCTCCTGTCTTTTTGGTGTTGGGGACGAGTTTTGGAGCTTAGCTGTCACTGTTTTTGGGATTCAGGTTCGATTGTGGGATGCCGTGATCAGCTTCTCCAACCCTGACACAGTGGCCACCGACTTTGCCCTCTCCCTCTTCACCATCACCTTCACCATCTCTCTCCGTCATCAGCGCCTCCGGGGGCTCTGGATAGTCTATTCCCCCATCCTCACTGGTGACCCTCTTTTTCTTCATCCTCTCCTTCTGCTGTCGCGGCTTCTAGATGTCGGCCAGATGCTTCTGGATCAGCACCACCCCGCCTGGGGTGGAGGAGTGCATGCCTGACTGCACCCCGCCGCCCAATGGCCACTCCCGCACCAAGATGCGCTGAGCCAACTGCGGCCTCGTCTTCTGCGCTGCTGGTGCTGACATCCTCTTCAACTTGCCGGGCAGCGCGGATGCCACCATCTACAACCTCATCTTCATGGCCGTCTCTGCCGACAGCACCACCTTCCCCGACTTCCACTACACCTGCCATGTCTGCCAGATCAACCAGGTCATACGGGAGCCCGCCAGCCTTGCGGAGCAGGCAGATGCAGCGGGGATTGCCATCCACCCCTGCCGCATGGACACACCTGACTACCGCTATGTCAGGCCCAACCTCGG
>JASANA010006855.1:0-39031 GCA_030248095.1 Ptycholaimellus sp. GST1_10
ATATCATTTCTTTTAAATATCAGTTCTCTGGGGCCAAATATCATATCATTTGTAAATAATATCATATCATGTTCGATCAAATATCATATCAATTAGCGTACTGATATTTAAAAGAAATGATATGCTATTATGTAGAAATGTTTGCAGTTTTCTCCAGATTGCTCCATTTCTGCCACAGAAAAATTGGTTTCAAGCATGCTGCATCAAGCCTGGTAGGTCTGGGCAACAGTTGGCACTAATGGAATATGGGGAAAAGCAGCTTTTCTGGCCACTCACTGAACTATGTTTATTTCATTTGAACTGATATTTGATGGAAACATCCAAGGTCAAATCTTAGCATTTCTGATAATCTCTACATTTCCTTTTCAATTCACTGTTTTGTGCATGACTTGTTGGACAAACTTTTAAGAAGCATTCTGTTCCTCAAGAGGCGTCCACCATCAAAAAATGGCATTAACAACAATAGAAGGCACTCGGAGCAATTGGCTAAAAAATTCAATAAAGCAGCGACATAAATTTCCCCATTCAGTGACCACTTCAAAGTAAGCTTGCCAGCATATTTTGAATTCCGTAATTTAGAGCATGTTTCTGGGAATGAAATCGTATACCCTGTGCTATAACATAGGGAAAGTTTGGACGAAAATTGTTAAATATCAGATCCCTATGTTTCAGTCAAATATCAGTTCAAACTTTTTCCCCATTCAGTGACCACGTCAAAGTAAGCTTGCCAGCATATTTTGAATTCCGTAATTTAGAGCACGTTTCTGGGAATGAAATCGTATACCCTATGCTATAGCATAGGAAAGTTTGGACGAAAATTGTTAAATATCAGCTCTCTATGTTTCAGTCAAATATCATTTCAAACTTTTTCCCCATTCAGTGACCACGTCAAAGTAAGCTTGCCAGCATATTTTGAATTCCATAATTTAGAGCACGTTTCTGGGAATGAAATCGTATACCCTGTGCTATAGCATAGGGAAAGTTTGGACGAAAATTGTTAAATATCAGATCCCTATGTTTCAGTCAAATATCAGATCAAACTTTTTCCCCATTCAGTGACCATGTCAAAGTAAGCTTGCCAGCATATTTTGAATTCCGTAATTTAGAGCACGTTTCTGGGAATGAAATCATATACCCTGTGCAATAGCATAGGAAAAGTTTGGACGAAAATTGTTAAATACCAGATCCACATGTTTCAATCAAATATCAGTTCAAACTTTTTCCCCATTCAGTCTTCAGTGACCACGTCAAAGTAAGCTTGCCAGCATATTTTGAATTCCATAATTTAGAGCACGTTTCTGGAAATGAAATCGTATACCCTGTGCTATAGCATAGGGAAAGTTTGAACGACAAGGTATTCTCGGCGGTTGCCAAGATGCGCGGCCTTACCTCAAGACACCACCTAGATGAAAATGCATGCCAAAATTCAAAAGATTTCAGTGAAAAAACCATGAATTATACATGTTTAGATTTTTGAAACATCAATATTTTGGCTTTTAACTATAAATCGAGAAATACTAATTATTTCAAAAATTCCTTTTGCCAGCTTTAAGATATTACTTTCACGGACGTAGATACCAAAAATCAGCTAATTTTATTGAAAAACCATGGACTTATGCTTGTTCAAATTTTTGAAACATCAAGATTTTGGGTTTTTGACTATAAATCAATAAATAATAAATATTTCAAAATTTCCTCTTGCCAGCTTCAAGATATTACTTTGACGGACGCATCTGCCAAAAATCAACAAAATTCATTGAAAAACCAGTGATTTACGATTTTTCGCATTTTGAAACATCAAAAAATTGAGTTTTGGGTGAAAATCGAAGAATTTCGCCAAGCCCTAATAATGGTGCCAAGGCATCACCAAGACGGACTTTCCTGCAAAATTTCAGCTAATTTCATGGAAAAACCAGTGATTTACGATTTTTAGTGTTTTGAAACATCAAAAAATTGAGTTTTGGGCGAAATTCAAAAAATTACGCCAAGCACCAAACATGGTCCTGAGGCACCGCCTAGGCGGACCTTCATGCAAAAAATCAGCCAATTTCGTTGAAAAACCGCGGAGTACGGGCCTGGGACACACACATATATATATATATATATATATATATATATGCGGACAGACGGACGCAAAAATGGGGTAACTGCTTAAGCTGGCCTTGGCCGCCCGCCGCTTTGGGCAGGGCGCCAGAGCTCCTCCGGCCTCCGGGCACGGGTGCTACGGCCCCTACGCTTCGCCTAGCATGCTTCGCATGCTAGGCTACGCTCCGGGGCCTCCGCACCCATGCCCTCCGGCCTACGGAGCTCTGACTGCCCTGCCCTCCACGGCAGGCGGCCTTCGGCCGCGCAAAAATTGTTAAATATCAGATCATTCCCAGAAACGTGCTCTAAATTACGGAATTCAAAATATGCTGGCAAGCTTACTTTGATGTCGTCACTGAATGGGGAAAATGTTTGAACTGATATTTGACTGAAACATAGGGATCTGATATTTAACAATTTTCGTCCAAACTTTCCCTATGCTATAGCACAGGGTATACGATTTCATTCCCAGAAACGTGCTCTAAATTATGGAATTCAAAATATGCTGGCAAGCTTACTTTGACGTGGTCACTGAATGGGGAAAAAGTTTGAACTGATATTTGATTGAAACATGCAGATCTGGTATTTAACAATTTTCGTCCAAACTTTTCCTATGCTATAGAACAGGGTATACGATTTCATTCCCAGAAACGTGCTCTAAATTACGGAATTCAAAATATGCTGGCAAGCTTACTTTGATGTCGTCACTGAATGGGGAAAATGTTTGAACTGATATTTGACTGAAACATAGGGATCTGATATTTAACAATTTTCGTCCAAACTTTCCCTATGCTATAGCACAGGGTATACGATTTCATTCCCAGAAACGTGCTCTAAATTACGGAATTCAAAATATGCTGGCAAGCTTACTTTGACATGGTCACTGAATGGGGAAAAAGTTTGATCTGATATTTGACTGAAACATAGGGATCTGATATTTAACAATTTTCGTCCAAACTTTCCCTATGCTATAGCACAGGGTATACGATTTCATTCCCAGAAACGTGCTCTAAATTACGGAATTCAAAATATGCTGGCAAGCTTACTTCGACGTGGTCACTGAATGGGGAAAAAGTTTGATCTGATATTTGACTGAAACATAGGGATCTGATATTTAACAATTTTCGTCCAAACTTTCCCTATGCTATAGCACAGGGTATACGATTTCATTCCCAGAAACGTGCTCTAAATTACGGAATTCAAAATATGCTGGCAAGCTTACTTCGACGTGGTCACTGAATGGGGAAAAAGTTTGAACTGATATTTGACTGAAACATAGGGATATGATATTTAACAATTTTCGTCCAAACTTTCCCTATGTTATAGCACAGGGTATACGATTTCATTCCCAGAAACATGCTCTAAATTACGGAATTCAAAATATGCTGGCAAGCTTACTTTGAAGTGGTCACTGAATGGGGAAAAAGTTTGAACTGATATTTGACTGAAACATAGGGATCTGATATTTAACAATTTTCGTCCAAACTTTCCCTATGCTATAGCACAGGGTATACGATTTCATTCCCAGAAATGTGCTCTAAATTACGGAATTCAAATATGCTGGCAAGCTTACTTGGATGTGGTCACTGAATGGGGAAAAAGTTTGAACTAATGTTCTGGGTGAGCCTCGGCATTTGCGTTTTGTAGCAGTTGACAAAAAGTGCAGAATTTGATGCCGCTCTTTTCTGTTTGGGTGCCTTTTCCTTGTCTCAGTTTAAAGGGTTTCAAATGCATTTCCAGTCTTAAACATGTCACATTGCAAAAAAGAAATGACAGGCGCCAAAATGCTTTGAGATCGAAAACAATGTTATTTGAGTGCCCATCAAATATCAGTTCAAAAGAAAAAAAAAATAGTTAAGTGAGCGGCCAGAAAAGTGACTAAGCGCATATTCCATCACATGCCAAACGATGTCCAGACCTACCAGGCTTGATGCAGCATGCTTGGAAGCAATTTTTCGGCAGCAGAAATAGAGTAATCTGGAAAAACAGCCAACATTTCTATATAATAGCATACCATTTCTTTTTTAAATATCAGTACACTAAATGATATGATATTTGATCCAAATGTATATGATCTTTTTTACAAATGATATGATATTTGGCCTCAGAGAACTGATATTTGGAAAGAAATGATATGATATTAGTTTTACATATACCCGGCCTGTAGTTATCCCCAACTTCATCCAACTCAAGCAACCTGGAAATTCGTTTGGTCGAGCAACGTTTCATTGGTAAACACATAGCTGTTGAATGAAATATGAGACTGTAAATGCTGCTGTTGTCTCACTGGGGCATTCTTCACGGAAGCTTTTTGTGGAAGATGAGTAGAAGGGAAGTGGAGAAGGGTTGCAGAGGGATGAAGAGCACGAAGACTGGGATTCTGGCGATGCTGCAAATGGGACGCATCGACCTGAGCCTAGAGAGCGAAGAGGAGGAGGAACTCAACGAGGCACAGATCATGGACCAAGCTCAGGCTATGCTCAGCAATGGCCAGGTTTCATTCCCACCAACTATTCCCTACAGCTTTCTAGTTGAGCTCTTCTTTTTGTAACCAAGTAGAGATGTAGAAAGAAATGAGTGGAGTAGGTTAGATAGAGGTGGTGGATGTGTGCAGGTGCATAATGGGAGCAGAGAGGTGGATGAGCGGGAGGATGGAATGGAGGCCGTCAGCCACTTCGCCAATCACCACATCGCCTCCCATCATCCACCCACCAAACCATGATATCACTCTTCCTAACAGCCTAGTGATGGTTTGAGGCTTCTTTGTGGCTTTTATAGGGCTCTTTTGCAAATCTTTTTCATTTACGGGCATTGAAAGTTCAAAAACTGGTGTCAAGCGACAGGAAGCTGTTCTGCGAAGTTATTTGTGGTCCTTCCTTGGATGAAAGCTCTAGGATGCATTATAAAACTTCGCTGGGGTCGTAATGCTCTTCTGGCTCTCACCTCCGGCCCCTCAGATCTACCGCAAATAAGATGCAAACCGATATTTGCCCCCCAAACGTGCAAAAGCGAAGCCCATGCAAGCGTGATGGGCATTTGGCACTCAAAAAAGACGAAGAAGCCTAATTAGATGCAAAAGCAGGTCAAAGGATAAGGAATGAAAAAGAGGCCAGTGCTTGACTGAAATTTGTTGGCTCATGCCACAGCAACCTTGGCCGGTTGCCCACTTCACTTCCATAATCCTTACTTCCCTAATCAAGGCCTGCATGCTCCTCTTTTCGCGAATGATCCAGCTAAGAGTTTTGCTAAATTTTATAACAGTAAAACTTGTAAAAAAAATTTGTTTAATTTTTATCAAATTATTCAAAATATTACATTAAAATGATTTATAATGTTGTACAGACTATGACTTGTGAGCGATCAACATTAAAAATTCAATTTCTGACAAATTCTTAAAGTTTTAAGAATCGACAAGTTTTTTTGCCCATAATTCCCATACTTCTCCAAGGATTTCAATGGTTCGACCAGCATTAACGAGTAGAGTATTTTGTTTTCTACTACACAAAATCTTACGAAGGAACATTTTCACAGTCATAAAAATTTTGGAAATTCTTGGGTCCCCGAATTCTCAACGGATCTGGATGAACTTTTTTCCCTGAAAGGTAATGCAATTTTAGGAAGATCTGGAGGGGTAGAATCGGTTTCCGAGTATTTGAAACATTACTTATTTGGGTAGAAATGTTTAAACATTGCAATATTCAGTTTTTGCGCTGTAGCACCTGCAATCTTGAGAATTGCACAGACAACTTGAGTTTTTTTGTTCACAAGTCGTATATAACGATTCCAAATCTCTGCTTATTTTTGAAAATGGTTGAGAAACCACAGACTTGCCCTCTTGAGTGACAAAATTTCACACATGACAATAGCATCAATAATTAGTAGCAGCTGAACGGCTGATAGTTGAACAGAACACTTGAGTTTTTTTGTTCACAAGTCGTATATAACGATTCCAAATCTGTGCTTACTTTTAAAAATGGTTGAGAAACCACAGACTTGCCCTCTTGAGTGACAAACTTTCACACATGATAATAGCATCAATAATCAGTAGCAGCTGAACGGCTGATAATTGAACAAAACACTTGAGTTTTTTGTTCACAAGTCATATATAACGACTCCAAATATGTGTTTACTTTTGAAAATGGTGGAAAAACCACAGAACCAAACGCTCCGCGGTCACCTATTGCGCTTTGCGCCATATACTTGTCAGGTTTGAACCTAAGAATCACAAAATTTCAATTTTTCGAAATTAAGTTTTTTAGACAAATTTTTGTTAGTTTAAGACAGCATTTCTGAAAGACTCAAGAAAGACCATTCCACTTTTGAAAAAATGAAGTTTCTCTGATACGAATGACTTTGTGCCAGCATCTAAGGCAGCATAGTTGTCAATTCTGTGCCACTAGTCGTTTCCGGAAAAATGGTTTTCTTGAGTTGATATGAGCATTTTTGTAATGTGCACTTTTTTGGGGCTTCGAAACCTACAATTTCAGTTTTTTGGAAATTTTGTTAAAGAAATTTTGGATAAGTGTGGCACAGAGATGACAACTTTGTTGTCTTAGAGGCTGGCACAAAGTCATTCGTATCAGAGAATCATTCTTATCAGACAAAATAAATTTTTTCAAAAGTGGAATCCCCATCATATTGGGCTGGCGCGAATGGAGCATCAGCGAAGTGTCAGCGCCCAGCCCTTCTTTTCGACCCAGGTGTACGTTTTCGGGGTTATTGCTAGATCTTTGTGCTTCACAGAAACGTCCAATCGTTCTGATTCTTTTTGCATTGGAAAGAGCATCATCGAATTGACCAAAACTCGCGAGAAAATGACCAAAAACGACGGAACACAAGAGAAAACTACCCAAAACCATTTGTCCGAACTCCTCCTTCTCCTTCTTCTTCTCCTTCTCCTCCGCAGCTATTCTTGAAATGAGAGTAGGTATTCATTTCTTCCCCACACCGCCCTTCCCCGGGTTTCTGGGCCTCAGATATTTATTTATTCATAATTCTTCAGTTAAACTGATGTTCCATATGCACCAGTGGTGTAGTGGTCTAAGCTATCGGATAGCTGGATGATACTGGCAGGTTCGAATCCTTCTCTGACAAACAATTTTTATTTTGGAAATTTTAAGTTGAGAAGACAACTGGTACCATCGGCAGGCCAAAATTTAAGCTCTTTTCGCCCAAAAATCGATTGCCCTAAGTATAAATCATGAAAATTTCACAAAAATATGTTAGTTTGCCAATAAATTTGCATTGTATTTCTGATTTTCAAGTTTTTTCTTTTCGTTATAATTTTAAATAAGTTTTTTTTATTATTGAGTTATTTTTTTGTCCAATAATATCTTAATATATAATATAACTATGTATAACCAATAATATAAAATTTTTTTCATACACTTTTTACTATATTAAAAGTGGAAGAAATATCTGGTACCATTGGCAGGCCAGATGTGAATCTCTTTTCTCCCAAAAAGTTGATTTGTCCGAGTTTAAAGTCAAGGAAATACATCTACTACTAGTGGAATCTGCTGAGCCACCTGCATTTTGGTTTAGCGCGCAATGGAAAGAGCCACTGGACTGCGCGCTAAAACAAAATGCAATTGTCTTAGAAGCAGATTCCACTAGTAGTAGATGTATTTCCTTGACTTTAAACTCGGACAAATCAACTTTTTGGGAGAAAAGAGATTCACATTTGCCCTGCCAATGGTACCAGATATAGACTATTTCGAGTCAATCAGATTCGGTGTCTTAGACCTAAAAATCTTTTTTTAGATCTAAAAAATTTTCAATTTTTCAAAATTAAGTTTCTTTAGACGAATTTTTGTTTGTAAAGATTAAAATGCACCATCTTTTTTATCTTCCAACTTCCTTTCGATTAATGTAAAATATAGTCCACTTTTAACTAAAAAATGATGGACCAAATTTCAAAAAAACGGAAATCGCAGAATTAAAAGGTGCATGTTACAAAAGTAAACCAATCCATACAAACCGTCTTTTGGGACAAAGGTCAGAAATGTCAACCAAATCGTCTTTTGGGAAACAACTTGTGACACAGAGCCACTAAATTGGCTTGGATTGGTGCACAAAGTTTTCCAAATAGGAGAACAGGTAGCCCAGCAGCTGTTCTGCTGCCAAACGGCCTGGAGGTTGGCAACTTGGCGCCATCCTGGCATCTCGACGGCTCTCCATCTGGCCTCCTTGGAGCGGCTTCGTGTCCCAGAAAGAGCAGTGTTGGGGACTGGAGTGGGGAAGATAGAAAGGGCAAGAGAATTGATGAAAGCGTAGTTTAGTTGACTGGGGCGGTGGGGCTGGGCTGAGGATGGTTGGAGGAGGAGTGAATTGGTGACGCACTTTGCGCTTCCTCTCTGCCAAAGGTCGCCCATTTGGACAGAAACTCGATCCTGGCAGACAGGAGAGGCACTGTTCCGAGGCCTCGTCGTCCTTGGCCGCCGCCAATGAATCCATCCTTACACTCCACCTTCATCAGCTCCTTTCCCAAATATTGCCTCCCCCCCCACTCATTCTATCCATCAGCCAGCCATACCTTTCCTTCATATCAGCATGTTTTTGAGCAATTCCAGTGCACTCTCTTTTGATCACTACACTCTAGTGATGAATGAGCTGAACATATCAGCTTTTATTTTTCGTATCAGGACAAGACTCGCCAATCATTCTAAAATGCTAATTTCGTTTGTTTTCTGCCGTTTTGATCTATCGTCCTGGTTGTACATTTGCATCTTTTATCATTTCTGGGAACTGTATCTGTAGGTTGACGTGGATACCAAGCGAGGGTAGAAGAGAGATGTAAAACATGCCTCAATCATCTGGATGGCTGACAGGCGTAGAGCAGTACTCAGTCATTAGCGGAAGGAGAAAATTGGTACGCCCAGCTTTCAACCACCCGCAGGCAGCCATGAATTTCCGCTCTCGACAAGCCCGTCACAGCAACGCCGCCCTTTTCCCAGCCTCGGTTGGCCCATCACTCTCCTACTCCACACCCTAATCACCTAGGACAGACGGCACTCTGTCCTCTCCGCCTCTTCTTCCGCCTTCACAAAAGACAGGCATCCTCTGTCTCGTAGGGACGGGCAAGGAGACGCCTAATCCCTCCACTTAGCCCTCTTCTGAACCCTCCTCTAGGGTAGGGGGGGGATAATTTGCCAGGCAGGCTCCAGACTTGAGCGGTAGTGTGTTGTGGCGGTGGGGGTAGGAGTGGATGTGGGAGGGAAGTTGGCGTGGCAGGTGGCCATCTGTCGTTTGTCCCCTAGGAGGAGGCCGAAGAAAGGCCCTTCTGTCCCCCACCAACCCTCCAGCCTCAAATTAGAGGCATAGTGCAGCCTGCTGCTCAAGAGCTTTCGGCCTATGCGGGATAGTTGCGGCAGAACCCGCTTCGCTCCTTCCGTATGCCTCGGATGAGAGATGAGCCCGATTCTCCGACCATTCCCAGGCTCTCCTTCCCCAACCAACCCCCTTTTTACACTGTCACAGATCCTCCCTGTCCACAAAGGCAGTCAGAAAATAGTCTCACCTCCCATCTCTCTGGCCGGAGGAGGATCAGTTTGTCGGCCCAGCCCCTAAGTGCGGCAGCGAAAGGAGGCCTATGAGAGCTTTGATCTGGGGCCAAAGGGTGTTTGCGGGATGATGGGCTATTTGCGTAGAACAGGGGTTGGTGAGGGAAAGGCGGATGAGTGTGTGTGAGTCTCTAGGTGTGGGGATGGGGGAGGGGGGTGGGGTGGATAGGTGGAGTAAGATGTGAGAAGAGGGCGGGGTGAATGGATGCGGAGTGACCTTGTCACCGCAGCGCACCGCGCCGCCTTCTCTCATCTCCAAACAGGATTCGTTTCGCCCTCCACCAACTAGGCCCACCCCGTCTCACTCTCACTTGGCGCCTCCCCCTCCCCCGCTGCGCCGCCTGTCAATGTTTGCAATTTTGCAACCACTGCTTCAAGGCTGGAAGGAATGTGGCATGTAGGCTGCGTGTGGACGTGTAGGGCGCTTGGAACAATGGGAGAGAGAGTTGGGGGAGAGAAGGAGGGTGAGATGAGGAGGAAGAGTAGGAGGAGGGGCTGTTGACTGAGCCTCCAAGTGGCGGGCTCTCCAAGGGTTTGAAGGGGGGCGCAAAGCCCTACTTCCGAGTGGGACTGCGTTTCCAGGGCCCCATTGTGCTGCAGTGCAGGCGATTGGCAGCGTGACCATGGCTCAACTGGCTGGTTCGACCAGTCTCTCTGAACACTCCTCTTTGCCTCCATTCCCTCACTCCCTTCCCACCTTTTCTGGGGTCTTCAGGCTCCCCTCCGTCCAAACAAAAAGCACGCAGATCCATGCATTCTTTTCAAAGGCACCCAGCCTGCCTTTTAGGCACCCCTTTTCCTTCTTCATCACGACAACACCTTCATGCACACTTCTTCCCGGAGTGCGGCAATTGGATCCTTTGCCAGCTGCAATTTGCGCCATTTTTCATTTCTTCGCTGCCTAGGATCCCATTTCATATTTGGCAGTCTTTTGAGCCATATCTGAGGAATGAGTTTAGCAGTTTTGCTGGGGTTTGATTAGATTTCGAGCGGATTCAGAGGGGAAAGGCTGATGATGGGATGGAGTAACGAGGGGCCATTGTGGAGCAGGCGCATGGTTGGGCTGGCTGGGGAGGCAGAGTTGAGGAAGGTCGCCGGGGCTGCTCGGATTGTCCCTGGTCAGGAGAGGAGGGAGCCATTTCACATCCCTCCGCCCCTCCATAACCGGTGCTTCAGCCAATCGAGGCCCATTCCAGCCCTCCTTGTCAGCCCTCGGCGCATTCCTTCTCCATCAGGCCAGTGAGGATGGATGAGTTGCAGCAGAGGCCCATTTGACTTAGAGCGCCTCACAGAGCGCGAAAGGCCATTAACGCCTCCACCAACATCCCAGCGCTTGATTGACTTTCATTAGCCCGCCCGCTTGTTTTACCCCCATTTTTCCTGCCCCACAACACTACAACTCTGCTCCTGCCTTGAATCAACGCTTGGTGCATTTAGGGTTGTGATCAAAATTGTGATCGGGTGGTTCTTTTTGTGGAAGGATAATGGCAAGCAGAGGGGAAAAGGAAGGACGAGAAAGGCCATGGGAGAGTGCGTAAAGCAAACTGGGGGAGGAGGAAACAGTTCCCTCGAGCTCTCTATAGCCTTGTTCCACTAGCCCCCCCCCCACCACCCAGACCCGTGACCCATCCTACCCCAAGGAAGGGAATAGATGAAGCGTAGTGATTTCAGACGATGGACCAGCGAAGGAATCTGGCTGCCCAACGCTCCTCTTCACTCGACCCGAATCACCTACATTTTACTCCACCCCCAGGTAGTAGCTTCTTATTATTCCCCTTTTTTCCCATGGATACCATAGTTGCAACTTTTTGTTCCTTTTACAGTTGCATGTTCAGGTTATAACAAGACTAAAATGCTACGGCATGAACTGCTTATGAATTGTCACTCATCAAAAAGAACTAGACAAGGTGTGACGAAATCGTGATAAATTTCGATTTAAATTATAAACCATTTTGTGTCAAAATTTTAACAGGTTCATCTACAAAATCCACTGATCATTCATAAGCAGGCGGCAATTTATGGCAGGAAATTTGTCATTTCGATTATTCTAGTTTTTATTTTTTCTTCAATTTTTGATTAAATGATGTTATTTGTGAACTTTACTAAATAATTTTTAGCCTCTTACAGCAAAATACATGTCAAATTTGAAAAGTGAATTGAAAAGAGAAAATTGATCATATTGCAAATGCCAGCAAAAGTTAACTTTACTTTAGCTAATTTCAATTTAACTTTAATTTTGTGTTTTATTTTGGATACCATAGTTGCAACTTTTTGTTCCTTTTACAGTTGCATGTTCAGGTTATAAACTATCCTAGCGGCAATTTTAGATAAAATCAGTAAATTATTTGTGACGATAGCCTGAGTAACTGGGAAAGGTGAAGACAGTGGTGGATTAGAAGCAGGATCTGCTCCATCCACTGCTCAACTACGCCTTTGGGGGAGAAATGCAATTTTGTCACCAGACGGCGGTGATTGGGGAGTAGCGGAGCGGAGTAGGAGGGGAGGGAAGGGAAGGGATGGAGGGACCCTGGAAGAGAATGGGATTTAGCCAAGGGCTTCCTTCTGCCTTCATGCCAACCGCTTTCACTACGTCACTTGCCCTGGACGCCTATTTTTAGACCTCCTCATCGCAATCACAGACAGGGCCTTTCTTCCTTGTTGAGAGAGTCTTCCTTCATTGCCTTCTTTCGCACTATTTTAGGCTTAGGCCGCCTTTGCCTGTCTGAGCCTTGCTCTCTGCTGGCAGAGAGATAGAAAAAGATGGTAGAGAGGGAGCTCTGAGCTGGGAAGGAAAAGAGGGAGGGAGGGAAGGAAGGGCACGCAGGGCTTTTCTCGTGCCCTCTTCCAAAGCCGCCCATTTCCTGCTCTTTTCACTTAACCCCACGCATTTCATATCCTCCCTTTTGGTCTTTATTCGGCCTTCCAAGGCCGTTAACGGTTTCTGTGTTCGGGGCTGCGGTTCCTGGAGTCTAACTGTAGTTTTGGAGCGTGAGCTTATAAAAAATTATTTTTGAGCACTTTTATGGCCGTTTATTTTTAAGGTTGATTGAAGAAAGCTTTTCGCTTGCATTTTTAAGCTTGCTCTTTTGTAACTATCAGAATAAGATTAATTTTAGCTTAAACTGCGATTTGTCAACTGCGGACTTGTCCGCATACATTCGATTATTTTTCAAAAAACGTAGGCCAAATCTTGAAGCTGACATAGAAAAGTAAAAATATATTATTTGGTTCAATTATAATTTAAAATTTTTTCATGTTTTCTAGCCAAAAATTTTATAAGGAAAACGAAAATGATAGTTTAAGATTGCGTAATTCTACAACAATTTTGAAAAATCACCTATTTTTGAGAAAAATTGCAAAATCAAGATTTTGCAAATCAAAGAGATTATTGCCGTTTTCTCTGGAAATGAATCTTTTGAAAAAACGCCTCTTAAACGGTCAAAATTTTTTTCTGGTTTAAAAGATGCATATCATGGTCTAGTTTTGGATCTAAGTAGGTAAATTGTGATGCTAACCACGAATTTTACCTTGATTTTGCTTTGTCTATGATACCATTTTGCATTATATTTTACATTTTGCTTGATACAAAAATTCTTTGAAAGGTGCTTTGCTTCTTTGGTTCTTCTTTGGTTCTTTAAAGGTTCATTGGTTCTTGGTCTACACAGTGCACTTTTTTGACCTAGTTTTTGATCTTAGCAGGTAAATTGGGACCCTAATCACGAATCTGGCCTTAATTTTGGATAACCGTAGATATTTGCAGGTTAATTGTTGAATAATTGAAAAAAAAATTAAAAATTAATAACTGATCTATTAATACAAATTAAGCTCAAACTTAAAAGATTTTTTCATACTGATTAGGAAGTTTTGCAATTGCTGAAATTGAATTAGATGTACAAATGGAAACAAATTAATATGCCTTTTCCTTTCAGTTAAAAAGTGCTGTTAAAATAACAGTTAAAAGTGCAGATGGAAGAGTGAAAATTGGCCGCTCACCTATTGGCCATCGCCGATTTTACCTTGTTTGTTAACGTAGCATGTCTTTCCAAGCATAAACCAACAACCGGTTTAATGCAAAAATTTGCAGGAGCTGGGCCAGCACCGCTGATTCGCATGCGCCAGCGTCTAGGCAGCTCCAGTGCCAGTCGACCAGCCTCTGCTCTGCTTGAGACACCGCAGGCAGCCAGCAGTCAGCGACGCTATCAGCGCAAGCTTCAAACAGCCTCCGTGGCTGGCAGACTTCGCCCTCCACACCAGACCTCCTACCACGGCACCGGTCAGTGAGGCTGGCAGTGGGGGCAGGGAGCCTTGAGGAAGGACAGGAGGAGCATGGACAGCTCCAGTGCCAGTCGACCAGCCTCTGCTCTGCTTGAGACACCGCAGGCAGCCAGCAGTCAGCGACGCTATCAGCGCAAGCTTCAAACAGCCTCCGTGGCTGGCAGACTTCGCCCTCCACACCAGACCTCCTACCACGGCACCGGTCAGTGAGGCTGGCAGTGGGGGCAGGGAGCCTTGAGGAAGGACAGGAGGAGCATGGACAGCTCCAGTGCCAGTCGACCAGCCTCTGCTCTGCTTGAGACACCGCAGGCAGCCAGCAGTCAGCGACGCTATCAGCGCAAGCTTCAAACAGCCTCCGTGGCTGGCAGACTTCGCCCTCCACACCAGACCTCCTACCACGGCACCGGTCAGTGAGGCTGGCAGTGGGGGCAGGGAGCCTTCGAGGAAGGACAGGAGGAGCATGGACAGCTCCAGTGCCAGTCGACCAGCCTCTGCTCTGCTTGAGACACCGCAGGCAGCCAGCAGTCAGCGACGCTATCAGCGCAAGCTTCAAACAGCCTCCGTGGCTGGCAGACTTCGCCCTCCACACCAGACCTCCTACCACGGCACCGGTCAGTGAGGCTGGCAGTGGGGGCAGGGAGCCTTGAGGAAGGACAGGAGGAGCATGGACAGCTCCAGTGCCAGTCGACCAGCCTCTGCTCTGCTTGAGACACCGCAGGCAGCCAGCAGTCAGCGACGCTATCAGCGCAAGCTTCAAACAGCCTCCGTGGCTGGCAGACTTCGCCCTCCACACCAGACCTCCTACCACGGCACCGGTCAGCTGAGGCTGGCAGTGGGGGCAGGGAGCCTTGAGGAAGGACAGGAGGAGCATGGACAGGTCCAGTGCCAGTCGACCAGCCTCTGCTCTGCTTGAGACACCGCAGGCAGCCAGCAGTCAGCGACGCTATCAGCGCAAGCTTCAAACAGCCTCCGTGGCTGGCAGACTTCGCCCTCCACACCAGACCTCCTACCACGGCACCGGTCAGTGAGGCTGGCAGTGGGGGCAGGGAGCCTTGAGGAAGGACAGGAGGAGCATGGACAGCTCCAGTGCCAGTCGACCAGCCTCTGCTCTGCTTGAGACACCGCAGGCAGCCAGCAGTCAGCGACGCTATCAGCGCAAGCTTCAAACAGCCTCCGTGGCTGGCAGACTTCGCCCTCCACACCAGACCTCCTACCACGGCACCGGTCAGTGAGGCTGGCAGTGGGGGCAGGGAGCCTTGAGGAAGGACAGGAGGAGCATGGACAGCTCCAGTGCCAGTCGACCAGCCTCTGCTCTGCTTGAGACACCGCAGGCAGCCAGCAGTCAGCGACGCTATCAGCGCAAGCTTCAAACAGCCTCCGTGGCTGGCAGACTTCGCCCTCCACACCAGACCTCCTACCACGGCACCGGTCAGTGAGGCTGGCAGTGGGGGCAGGGAGCCTTGAGGAAGGACAGGAGGAGCATGGACAGCTCCAGTGCCAGTCGACCAGCCTCTGCTCTGCTTGAGACACCGCAGGCAGCCAGCAGTCAGCGACGCTATCAGCGCAAGCTTCAAACAGCCTCCGTGGCTGGCAGACTTCGCCCTCCACACCAGACCTCCTACCACGGCACCGGTCAGTGAGGCTGGCAGTGGGGGCAGGGAGCCTTGAGGAAGGACAGGAGGAGCATGGACAGCTCCAGTGCCAGTCGACCAGCCTCTGCTCTGCTTGAGACACCGCAGGCAGCCAGCAGTCAGCGACGCTATCAGCGCAAGCTTCAAACAGCCTCCGTGGCTGGCAGACTTCGCCCTCCACACCAGACCTCCTACCACGGCACCGGTCAGTGAGGCTGGCAGTGGGGGCAGGGAGCCTTGAGGAAGGACAGGAGGAGCATGGACAGCTCCAGTGCCAGTCGACCAGCCTCTGCTCTGCTTGAGACACCGCAGGCAGCCAGCAGTCAGCGACGCTATCAGCGCAAGCTTCAAACAGCCTCCGTGGCTGGCAGACTTCGCCCTCCACACCAGACCTCCTACCACGGCACCGGTCAGTGAGGCTGGCAGTGGGGGCAGGGAGCCTTGAGGAAGGACAGGAGGAGCATGGACAGCTCCAGTGCCAGTCGACCAGCCTCTGCTCTGCTTGAGACACCGCAGGCAGCCAGCAGTCAGCGACGCTATCAGCGCAAGCTTCAAACAGCCTCCGTGGCTGGCAGACTTCGCCCTCCACACCAGACCTCCTACCACGGCACCGGTCAGTGAGGCTGGCAGTGGGGGCAGGGAGCCTTGAGGAAGGACAGGAGGAGCATGGACAGCTCCAGTGCCAGTCGACCAGCCTCTGCTCTGCTTGAGACACCGCAGGCAGCCAGCAGTCAGCGACGCTATCAGCGCAAGCTTCAAACAGCCTCCGTGGCTGGCAGACTTCGCCCTCCACACCAGACCTCCTACCACGGCACCGGTCAGTGAGGCTGGCAGTGGGGGCAGGGAGCCTTGAGGAAGGACAGGAGGAGCATGGACAGCTCCAGTGCCAGTCGACCAGCCTCTGCTCTGCTTGAGACACCGCAGGCAGCCAGCAGTCAGCGACGCTATCAGCGCAAGCTTCAAACAGCCTCCGTGGCCTGGCAGACTTCGCCCTCCACACCAGACCTCCTACCACGGCACCGGTCAGTGAGGCTGGCAGTGGGGGCAGGGAGCCTTGAGGAAGGACAGGAGGAGCATGGACAGCTCCAGTGCCAGTCGACCAGCCTCTGCTCTGCTTGAGACACCGCAGGCAGCCAGCAGTCAGCGACGCTATCAGCGCAAGCTTCAAACAGCCTCCGTGGCTGGCAGACTTCGCCCTCCACACCAGACCTCCTACCACGGCACCGGTCAGTGAGGCTGGCAGTGGGGGCAGGGAGCCTTGAGGAAGGACAGGAGGAGCATGGACAGCTCCAGTGCCAGTCGACCAGCCTCTGCTCTGCTTGAGACACCGCAGGCAGCCAGCAGTCAGCGACGCTATCAGCGCAAGCTTCAAACAGCCTCCGTGGCTGGCATACTTCGCCCTCCACACCAGACCTCCTACCACGGCACCGGTCAGTGAGGCTGGCAGTGGGGGCAGGGAGCCTTGAGGAAGGACAGGAGGAGCATGGACAGCTCCAGTGCCAGTCGACCAGCCTCTGCTCTGCTTGAGACACCGCAGGCAGCCAGCAGTCAGCGACGCTATCAGCGCAAGCTTCAAACAGCCTCCGTGGCTGGCAGACTTCGCCCTCCACACCAGACCTCCTACCACGGCACCGGTCAGTGAGGCTGGCAGTGGGGGCAGGGAGCCTTGAGGAAGGACAGGAGGAGCATGGACAGCTCCAGTGCCAGTCGACCAGCCTCTGCTCTGCTTGAGACACCGCAGGCAGCCAGCAGTCAGCGACGCTATCAGCGCAAGCTTCAAACAGCCTCCGTGGCTGACAGACTTCGCCCTCCACACCAGACCTCCTACCACGGCACCGGTCAGTGAGGCTGGCAGTGGGGGCAGGGAGCCTTGAGGAAGGACAGGAGGAGCATGGACAGCTCCAGTGCCAGTCGACCAGCCTCTGCTCTGCTTGAGACACCGCAGGCAGCCAGCAGTCAGCGACGCTATCAGCGCAAGCTTCAAACAGCCTCCGTGGCTGGCAGACTTCGCCCTCCACACCAGACCTCCTACCACGGCACCGGTCAGTGAGGCTGGCAGTGGGGGCAGGGAGCCTTGAGGAAGGACAGGAGGAGCATGGACAGCTCCAGTGCCAGTCGACCAGCCTCTGCTCTGCTTGAGACACCGCAGGCAGCCAGCAGTCAGCGACGCTATCAGCGCAAGCTTCAAACAGCCTCCGTGGCTGGCAGACTTCGCCCTCCACACCAGACCTCCTACCACGGCACCGGTCAGTGAGGCTGGCAGTGGGGGCAGGGAGCCTTGAGGAAGGACAGGAGGAGCATGGACAGCTCCAGTGCCAGTCGACCAGCCTCTGCTCTGCTTGAGACACCGCAGGCAGCCAGCAGTCAGCGACGCTATCAGCGCAAGCTTCAAACAGCCTCCGTGGCTGGCAGACTTCGCCCTCCACACCAGACCTCCTACCACGGCACCGGTCAGTGAGGCTGGCAGTGGGGGCAGGGAGCCTTGAGGAAGGACAGGAGGAGCATGGACAGCTCCAGTGCCAGTCGACCAGCCTCTGCTCTGCTTGAGACACCGCAGGCAGCCAGCAGTCAGCGACGCTATCAGCGCAAGCTTCAAACAGCCTCCGTGGCTGGCAGACTTCGCCCTCCACACCAGACCTCCTACCACGGCACCGGTCAGTGAGGCTGGCAGTGGGGGCAGGGAGCCTTGAGGAAGGACAGGAGGAGCATGGACAGCTCCAGTGCCAGTCGACCAGCCTCTGCTCTGCTTGAGACACCGCAGGCAGCCAGCAGTCAGCGACGCTATCAGCGCAAGCTTCAAACAGCCTCCGTGGCTGGCAGACTTCGCCCTCCACACCAGACCTCCTACCACGGCACCGGTCAGTGAGGCTGGCAGTGGGGGCAGGGAGCCTTGAGGAAGGACAGGAGGAGCAAGGACAGCTCCAGTGCCAGTTGATCAGCCTCTGCTCTGCTTGAGAGTTGAGACACCGCAGGCAGCCAGCAGTCAGCAAAAGTCGAAAAATAACCTATAGTCAATTCGACGTTGCTCTTTCCAATGGAAAAAGAATCATTAGGTGCCGCAGAGGTGCTTACTCTGACCCTTAGGCAGGTACCTATCAAGAAAACGTAATGAGTATTTCCCCTTTAAATTTATTGGCGTTGATAAGTTAAGTCAACTTTTCCAGCAATAAGTCTTTTAGCTATGTTGGCAAGCCTTGATGAGGTGCGGCGAATTGATAGGCGGCGGTGCTTGGTACGAGAGCAGTGACTGGGCTGCCCCCAGCCTGAATCGAGCCGTCTCAGATCACCGCCTCCCCGCCAGACTCTCCGAAGTTGCCCGCAGCAACCCCCTAGCCTACCCCCCAACTAGCAATCTGCAGCAGGAGGCAGTGAGCATGGACGGCCCCGACCTACACGCCCGCCGCTCCATCCCCTCCCTGCGCAGCCACCTCGTCCATGGTTCCCAGCCTCACTCCCTCTACCCAGCAGAGCAGCGGCATAGCATGAGCCATGCTAGTAGATGGAGGGAGGACTGGGAGGACGCCGCCGCCGCTGCAGCATCGGAAAACTGACGGCGCCAACGGCTAGTCTCCTCTCTTCTTCCAAGGTACTCAAAGAGGGCCAACAGACTGCAGGCGAGAACTCCATCCTGGCCTTCCTCACCGCCGGCCCTGCCTCCGCCAACCTGAAGGCCAAATCCGCCTCCCTCTCCAACTCCGCCAATGGTCCCTCTCCTCGCCTCTTCCACATCCACCCATCCATCGCTCCCTTTTATTTGCAGACAAAGAAAGCTTCAGCTCCAAATTTCGCCGCGTCTTCGCCAGGACGGCGCCCGAGTCGCCAACCTCGCCCTCCTCGCCGCCTGTTTTCTCACTCCCTTTCCTGCTTCCTTGCTAGGGACAGGGAAGATTGGGCTGGGGGAGCTTGAGTTAGGGGGGGATTGAGTTGGGAAGGTGAGGCTGTAAAGGTAGCCTGCGTCAGAGGCTGAGGGAGTGGGTCTGAGTGCTGTGAGGGCAAGAAGAAGGTGAAAACTGGGCGGGAGGGCTTAGGAGAGAAATGGGGCTACCGAGTTAGCATCAACTCTCGCAGCTGGCCAACTCTGCTTTCCAGGCTCTAGCAAAGCCTCTTTTCACCCCACCCCCCATTTCTCCCCTTTTGTCTCCTCCTGGAAAATTATGCATGCCGTGGGGTGCGATAGGCGGGATAGAATGAGCATGCGATAGCCAGCTAGAACTTGGAAGGAGGATGGGGGATGAGGGGAAGAAGTGAAGAGTGGAGGGAAGGGGTGCATTGAAGGGTGGAGAGGGGTAGGGGGTGCATTGAAGCCAACGAATGGAAAGAAGGGCCGGATAGAATGACTGGGACTCTCTCTCATCGCGTGTCATGCGGACCAGTCTTTTTCCGCCGCCTTTCATCCATGCAGGCTCTTGTCGGATGGGGAGGGGGGAGGGGTGGATGGTGGATGGTTGTTGATGTAGGAAATTGGTATGGCTGATATGGCTGGGTGGGGGTAGAGAAGGGCAATGCTTTCAGGTGAATTGGGGGAGTGGAAAGGGGCAGGGTTGCCTAGGAGCGCGAGCGGTGCTAATTGCGGTGGGAGAGCGGTGAGGGCAGGGCAGGGGAGGGCAGGCAGGAGGCAGAAGGAACGGGGAAGGCATCAAGGAATGGGGGAGGCAGGCTGAGAGGGCTAGGCTAAGGGGCAGGTGAGAAGATTGGCACATACCTGCCTATGCATGAGCCGAGCTGCTTTTTATCATTCTTGGGCGAACATTATGGAAACGTGGGAGGAGGGGGGGGGGTAGATAATTGGGGAAAGGGCAGTAAATGGGATGCATAGCTGGTGGTAGGTAGGAGTGAGAGTGTGTGGGTGAGGTTTGATGGTGGTGGGAGGTAGATGAGGAAGGGCGCTGTAGAGCAGAAAAGCAAGGCTTTTCCTGGCTTCTGCCCCAGACAGAGGCGGGGAGAACCTAATCGATTGGAGCCCTTCACATTTTTCTCAGTCCTGTAGAGAGTGGGAGGGAGGGGGGCAGGGGGCGTGGATAGAGAAGGAGGGTAGGAGAAGAGGGGACGGGAGGGAAGAGGGAGAGGTGAAGAGGGGGAGGGAAGAAGGAAAGGGGAGAGGAGGAGGAGGAGGAGGAGGAGTGGAAAGAGGGCAGCGAAGCATGTGCTTTCGCACCCTTACTCCTGGCGTCTGAAAGGGCGTGGAGGCTAGAAAGAGGGAGGGGAGGGGAGACTTGCTTGCCTAGAGCGCCTTTAGTAGATTTCTCAAGCGCAAGGGGGGGGGGGGAGGAGCTGAAGGGGAAGTTGAAGGAGAAGGTGCTGAGCGAAGGACAGGAAGCAAACTTGAGAGAGAAATCATATTCTCCCCCTCCCTCTACGCTTCCTTCTCCCTCTGCTTTCTTCGCCCTACTTTTCTGCTTTTAGGCTCAAGGCTGAGAGAAGTACTTGAAACGTTTAGACGAAAGAGGCTGCTTTCCCAGGCGCAATTTTGACTGGGATGTAAGCAGAGCGGGTAGGTATGAGGGGGGATGGGGGAGGAAAAGAGCAGTCAAAGAGCAGTCGTCATGAGCAGTTAAGCAGGCTGTCTTTTAGGCTCTTTTTCCCTCCCCCTGGGGAAAGGTAGGGAATAATAGGCACGTTGGTTGCGGAGGGGCGAGTGGGGTTGGAAGGTAGTAGTATGTAGTTTAGAGGCAGTGCTGGGTAGCGGGAGAAAGGCGGGCGGTGGCCTGGTGGAGGGAGAAGGGCAAAGTTAAGCGAGGACAGCTGTTGGGCGGGCGGGTTGTGTTGGTGGATATGAGGAGGAGTGGGAGAAAGGAGGTTGCAGGCGGAGATGAAGAGCTGCATGGGGGATGGGGAGGCGGTGGGAGAGGTGGGGGAGGGTGCGGGACGATGGCTGGTGGGCCACCATGACGTCGTCAGTCTGGCCTCCTTCTTCGGCCTGGCAGCACAGGCGAGCGGGAGTCTGGAACCCACGCGGCCCACCGGCGCCTCCGGAGCCCAGGCCAACTCCGACCCTGGGGACGGCAAGGTCCTGCCCATATTCCTTTCCTCCTCTGATCCTTGCCTACTCTGCTAGCCTGCAGAGCAACGAGCTGCTGGCCTCCTGTCCCTCCTTTCGGAATGAGCTGGGCGGGGAGCCGCAGTTCTCACTTGGCCTCTGCCGTGGAGAGCCTCAGCCCAGCACTTCCGCCGCTGCTGACCCCAGAGAAACCTGGTTCTTCTTCTCTTCGCCTGTCTCATCACAGCATAGGCTGCACTACATTCAAACAGTACGCCTTATTTACCATTCTGCACCATCATTCAACGCTGTGCTTGATATTTTCATGCAGTCAGAAGAGCAGATTGGGCTGGCGCAAACGGAGCTTTAGCGGAGTGTCAGCGCCCAGCCCCTCTTTTCGACCTAGCTGTATGTTTTCGGGGGAATTGCTAGATCTCAATTTTGATAAGGCTGTTGCTCGTCACATAAAGCTCCAATTGCTTTAATTCTTTTTGCAATGGAAAGAGCAACATCGAATTGACTATAGTTTATCTTTTGACTTTTGCAAAAAACTATTTGTTTTACTATGAATAATGGAAAAAACCATTTGTCCAAACTCCTCCTCCTTCTCCTCCTCCTCCTCCTCCTCCTCCTCCTCCTCCTCCTCCTCCTCCTCCTCCTCCTCCTCCTCCTCCTCCTCCTTCTTCTTCTTCTTCTTCTCCGCATCTATTCAATGGACAATAGTAGGTATTCAGTTCTTCCCCCCACCACCCTTCCCCGGCCTCATGTATTTAGCTCTTCAGTTAATCTAAGCAGCCATATGCGCCAGTGGCGTAGTGGTGTAAGCAATTGGGCTGATGGACGAAAGTGGAAGGTTCGAATCCTTGGCAGTCAATCATTTTTATTTTTGTGCACTAAAGTTGGGAAAACAACTGGTACCATCGCCAGGCCAAAAATAAAACTATTTTTCCTGCAAAAATCGATTGGCCTAAGTATAAGTCAAGAAAATAAGTTGCCGATAAGTTTGCATTGTATTTTTCAATTTTAAATATTTTTTTTGTTATATTTTTTGAACAAGTTTTTTTTTTATTATTTTTTATATATCGAATAAAATATAAATTAAATATTTAACCAACAATATAAAATTAGAATTTATACATTTTATACTATATTAAAAGTGGAAGAAATATATGGTACCATCGGCAGGCCAAATGTGGGTCTCTTTTCTCCAAATTTTGTAATTTCCTCGAGCAAAAAGCCAAGGAAATACATCTACTACTAGTGGAATCTGCTGCGTCATCTGCATTTTGTTTTTGGGCGTGCATGGAAAGAGACACTGAACTGCGCGCCAAAAACAAAATGCAATTGTCCAAGCAGCAGATTCCACTAGTAGTAGATGTATTTCCTTGGCTTTTTGCTCGAGGAAATTACAAAATTTGGAGAAAAGAGACCCACATTTGGCCTGCCGATGGTACCATATATAAGTCTATTTGAGGGCAGAGTTTTGACAGTATTTCGATACATAAATTGTTTGCGTGGCCGAAGCTTCGGGCGGCCAAGGCCAGCTTAAGCAGTTACATCATTTATTCATCCATTAGTTACACCATTACACCGTCTTTCCGCATGTATATCTACGTCCGCGGCCCAGCCTCCGCGGTTTCTCAACCAAATGGGCTAAAATTTTGCATGAAGGTCCGCCTGGGTGGTCTTTAGCCATTTTTGGTGCTTGGCGTAATTTTGCGTTTTTCACCCAAAACTTAAAATTTTGATGTTTCAAAATGCAAAAAATCATAAATCCCAGGTTTTTCAATAAGATAAGCTCAATTTTGTCAGGTACGTTTGGCCCGGTGATATCTTGAAACTGGTATAAGGAATTTATACAATATTTATCATTTATCGATTTATGTGCCAAAAACCTAAAATCATGATGTTTCAAAAATTTGTACAAACATAAATCAAGGTTTTGGCATGAACATCTGTTGTGGTGATTTCTTAAAGCTGTTAAAACGTATTTACAGAATTTTTTAATATTTCTCGATTTATGACAAAAACCTAAAATCTTGATATTCCAGAAATTTGACCAAGTATAAATCCATGGTTTACCATTGAAAATAGCTGAATTTTGGCATTAACATCTATCTTGGTTGTATCTTGAAGCGAGGCCGCGCATCTCATGGTTACGCCAAGAATACCTTGTTATGTAATTCAACTAGCTTATTTCTAAATTTCTGATCTAGAAAAAATAGAGACAAGAAGGTGCTGAAAACTAAGCAATTCCAATCAGATCATGAGCTCATGAGCATAATATTAGGGGGATGGTGAAATAAAGAATGAAAAAAATAATTGGAAGTGTGCAGGGTGCGAGAGGCTGGAGCGGCAGAGGCGGGAGTGCTGGAGAATCTGGGGCAGGTCTACCTGGGAGGCCGTCTTTGCGCCCGCCGCCTGGAGCAGAGCGTCCTGGAGCTGGCCGAGGCCGGCGCCTACTACTACCGACATTGCTTCTCCGGACGCTGTCTCTTTCTTCTCCTACACCTCTCTCCTACCCCTCTTTCCACCTCAGCCTCCCCTCTCCCTGCAGACCATCAGAACTTCGTGGGCGTGGACGAGAGCCTGGGGCAGGTGGTGGTGAGTCTGCTGCGGGAAGAAAGCCCGCCCATCTACCGCCTCATCGTCCGCTCCTCCAACGTCCTCCTCCCTCTTCCCTCCCTCCCCTCCTCCAAGTGCTCCTCTGCAGCGAGGCCCCCTGCGTCTGAGCATCGGGGAAGCAGCCTTGTCCGAGGGCACCGCCGCCGCCGCCAAGGACGCGGACGCCGCCTCCGACGCCCTCCGAGCCCTCCTCCGAGAGCTCCTCCATCTCATCCTCCCCGCCCTCAACGCCGCCGTCCTCAGGCCCGCCCTCCTCTCCCCTAAGGCAGCCAGCCCTCCACCCATCCTTCATTTCGCCCTTCACCTCTCCCACCTGCCCCAGGTGGAGGAGATGCTGATGAAAGTGGACGAGCAGGCCATCTACTCCAAGTTCAA
The DNA here is from genome assembly GCA_030248095.1 of Ptycholaimellus sp. GST1_10. NCBI lineage: Eukaryota > Metazoa > Nematoda > Chromadorea > Chromadorida > Chromadoridae > Ptycholaimellus > Ptycholaimellus sp. GST1_10. Next base: position 24,531 of record JASANA010006855.1, read on the forward strand.
GATCGGCGTCCTCTACGCCCGGGCCGGTCAGAGCAGTGAGGAGGAAATGTACAACAACGGTTGCCTCCCAACCTCCTCCCTCTCCCCAGGCTTAGACAGCAGGGGTGCAGAGTCGGGCAGCCCGGCCTTCAACGAGTTCCTGGACTTCCTCGGTCAGCGGGTGCGGCTCAAGGGATTCACCGGCTACAAGGTCACCCTCCATACATCTGCCTTCTATACTACCTCATTCTCAGCCCCTACTCCTTGCAGGGCGGCCTGGACACGAAGGGGGATACGGCGGGTCAAGAGTCGGTGTACACGGTGCATCAGGAGCAGGAGATCATGTTCCACGTCTCCACCCTCCTCCCCTTCACCCCCAGCAACCCCCAGCAGCTCAGCCGCAAGCGACACATCGGCAACGACATGGTCACCATCATCTTCCAGGTCACCTACAACTCCTGCTGCCCCACCCACCACCAGCACCCCTCTTCTGCAGGAGCCGGGGGCAGGCCAGTTCTCCCCCTCCACGGTCCGCTCCCACTTCCAGCACGTCTTCATCCTCGTCCGCCTCCTCAGCCAGAACCCGCCCACCTACCAGTCCCTTCCTTCTCACTGCTACATTCTCACTCACTACTCACCAGACTCACTGCTCCAGAATGGCCGTGAGCCGAGCAAAGGACGTGCCGGCCTTCGGACCTCGCCTCCCGCCCACCGGCTGCTTCCCCAAGTCCCAGGAGTTCCGCGAGCTCCTGCTCACCAAAAGTACTCCTCCCTCCTACTCATCCTCTCAATGAGTACGTAACATCTGCATTGTGCAGTGATCAATGCGGAGCTGGGAGTGCACCGGTCGGAGAAGTTCGCGGTGATGGGGGCCCGTACGCGGCGGGAGCTCCTCAGGGACCTCGTCGAGAACTACGCCGCCCACAGCGACGTATCCGCCTCACGCATTGCCAGTACCCCTCTTACACTCTCTTCCTCTCTCCTCTCACTCTCTCCCTCTCTCTCTCCTTACAAACAGCTCTCTCTCTGTAGCCCGTCTCCTGGGCAGCGGGAATCGACGCGGGCCCCCACGGAGCGGCAGCGCCACCCTCACCGTGGACCTGGCCAATCGCGGCGCTCTCGGCTGGGAGGCTCTCGTCCTGCAGCCTCTACGCCAGGCACACCTACCCTGTCTCCTCGGTTTTGCCCCTTCCCTTCTACTTCATATTCCTCCAGCTTCCAAGGCAAGCCTTCTTGCTAGGCGTGAGCAGTGACAGCATCGTGCTGCTGCGGCGGCCGTGCGGGAGCTGTGTGTGGTCCAGCTCCACGCACTCGGTGGTGGGCTGGATCTCGGGCGGGGCGGAGTGCGGGGAGTCCCTGCAGCTCTTCTACGACCACGGCTCCCTCCTCCACCTCCGCCTGCCCAGTCCAGCCCAGCTGGACGCCCTCCTCCGCCGTCTGGGCGCTGTCACTGCGGGCTGCGAGGCGCAGGAGCACCTCCTCCGCGGCCCCCAGCGCGGCCTCGCCCTCCACCCCGAGGGCATCGTCACCGAGGTCGACATGTACGGCCCCGCCTGGGCTGCCGGCCTTCGCCAGGGCTCTCGAATCCTTCAGATTGCCGGCCAGGTTCTCATCGCTCATTCTCTCTGTCGCTCTGAGTGAAAGAGGAGGTGTTTATATAGTTGGTGGTGCGACTGGCGACGGTGTCCGGAGCACTGGAGGCGGCGCTGGGCTCTGCGGACCCCATACGGGTGGTGGCCATCCCGCCCGGCGAGGACGGGGCCCCAAGGCGAGGCTGCGCCGACCCACACTGCGGGGAACAGCCGCCACCGCCCCTCCGCCAGCCCCCGCCCACCTACCAGGAGACCGCCGCTCGACGCCTCCAAGCCCCCGCCCCCTCCCGCTCTCAGGCATCCTCCGCTTCTCACTTCCATCTTGGGGCTCTTCAGGGACTATGAGGAGGGACAGAATGAAAGCTGTGGCGGTGGACAGTTGATGGCTGTGTCCAGGTGTCGCCGGCCTCAGGGAAGGACCAGGGCTACGAGAGTGGTCCGCTGGGCCCAGCCTGGAACTCCACGGCGACGGCGCCGCGCACGGACACCCTCTCCAGCTCCGCCTCCGCCTCCTCCGAGATCAGCACCGACTCCGATCGACACCCCTCCTCTTCTGCCAGGGTTCTCCCTCTTCTACTCCCTATAGCCTCCCCCTCTTCTACTCCCTATAGCCTCCCCCTCTTCTACTCCCTATAGCCTCCCCCTCTTCTACTGGTGGAGTTTGAGGTGAAGGATGGGCGCTGTCTGTCGATGGGGGAGTCGAGCGGGCTGCGGGCGGGGAAGCCGCGCAAAGGCTCCGCCCCCGACCAGGACCAGCTGGAACGCATGAGCACAATCATGGAGAAGGTGAGGCAGGATGCTCTTCTGGCCAGGGGAAGAGTGAAAGGTGAGCAGATGGTGCTGGTGAACGGGGAGTCGGCGGAGGCGTCCGGGTCCGGCGGCCAGGCGCTAGAGCTCCACTCTGCTCGCCCCGTCCTAGTGGCCGAGGATCAGCGGCGGGCGGCCCTCCTCTCCGCTGCTGCCAAGGTAGTCCAGGAAGAGACGCTAAGGAGAAGTGAGAGAAAGAGGAGAGAGTACAAAGGTGGTGCGGGAGGGAGGCGGAGTGGAGGCTGGGGCTCTGGCGCGCCTGTGGGAGGAGAAGGCGAGGCGGCTGGAGGCGGAGTTGGAGCTGGAGCGGAAGGCCCGCCAGGCCCTGGAGGCTCAGGTCGCCGCCTTGGCCGAGGACAACGCCAGACTCCGACAGGAGAAACAAGGTATGGTAGGTGGTGCGGGAGGGAGGCGGAGTGGAGGCTGGGGCTCTGGCGCGCCTGTGGGAGGAGAAGGCGTGGCAGCTGGAGGCGGAGTTGGAGCTGGAGCGGAAGGCCCGCCAGGCCCTGGAGGCTCAGGTCGCCGCCTTGGCTGAGGACAACGCCAGACTCCGACAGGAGAAACAAGGTATGGTAGGTGGTGCGGGAGGGAGGCGGAGTGGAGGCTGGGGCTCTGGCGCGCCTGTGGGAGGAGAAGGCGTGGCAGCTGGAGGCGGAGTTGGAGCTGGAGCGGAAGGCCCGCCAGGCCCTGGAGGCTCAGGTCGCCGCCTTGGCCGAGGACAACGCCAGACTCCGACAGGAGAAACAAGGTATGGTAGGTGGTGCGGGAGGGAGGCGGAGTGGAGGCTGGGGCTCTGGCGCGCCTGTGGGAGGAGAAGGCGAGGCGGCTGGAGGCGGAGTTGGAGCTGGAGCGGAAGGCCCGCCAAGCCCTGGAGGCTCAGGTCGCCGCCTTGGCCGAGGACAACGCCAGACTCCGACAGGAGAAACAAGGTACAGCTTGGCTTGTCGTCTTTTTAGCACTCAACTTTCTGATCTAATATTGCAATAAATGGACTCTAAATCCGTGCGTTGAGGCGTGGAGGATGAGATAGTGTGAAGTAAGGAGCCTTGGAGTGCCTTCTCTGCCTGCCCATGTCTTGGTGGCGTAACACTGGAGCTAGCCTGTGTGCCTAGACTCTTCTAGTGGTGCAGAGTGGCTTCATTTCCTTCCCACCAGTTTCCTGCACCGCCTTTGTGGCTGTTGTTATAGTACAGACGCCCTGTCCCACTAAAGCTCGCTCTTTAGGAATCTTTCTCTCTCGCCTCATCTCATTGGCAACTTTGAGGAAGTGAAGAAAAAAGGAAAAAGGAGGATAGGTGCAGATGCGGAGCGAGAACTGCGTGAGTTCACCAGCTGGGTCTGTCGCACGGCCGACGCTTCCAAGCCAACGCAGCTTTGACCATCTTTCCTTTTTTCTCTTCTCCCCGTCCCCATTGCGCTTTCTGCTTCCCCTCTGCAATAATAATTAATCTGCTTTGATGCCGGTTTTCAGCTATCAGTGGCTATGCCTTGAGGTTATCACCCTACACACTCCCTGTGGTTTCTCGCTGCTCATTGTGATATTCACGTCCTTTCTTTCTTACTCATTGGAATGTATTCCATCTTTTCTATCACGCTGGAGGACAAATACAGACTCATGGAAGATGTTATTCATCGTTTCATACGGTTTAGGCTACAGCTGAAAAGGCATCCAACCAGACCACATTCTTCGTGGCGTTTTCGCAGATTCTACGTAGTGCCGCTCAAAATAAAATGTAACTCCCGATAGTATAAGGACGCTTAGACTGGTCCAATGACAGGGTAACGAACCGTTAACGGTAAGAAAAGTAATCCCATTGTCTTTTTTGGATAACTAGATTGTGTGCATTTTCTTCATTGTTGACTTTAAAATATGAATAATTTTGATGTGTCATTGGCATCTCAAATTTTTCTTCGAAAATGCCTCAATGCTGTAAAAATTATGGCAATAGCAGCAGCTGGCTTGTCTGGCACCAGTTACGCTTCCATGTCAGCCTGGCACAGCCACATTGGAGCTGTTCAAACTGCGACTTTCGAAGCGCGCATATCCACAATTTCCTCGGCCACTGCCTTTTGGAAAATCATAGTCCCGAGAATAGGTTTCACATACATTGCCAATTGCACAATTCATTTATGGCGTTTTCAGAACTGCAACATTTCCTGCTGCAGAATGTGCTAAAAAGATTGAAATTCTCAATGAAAGACTAAACCAGAAATCAGAGCCAATCGCAAATTCTTTTAATTTTCATCAACCTCATGCGTCCAAGGCGGAAGGCAGAAAGGCGGAATGTTTAGCTTCCTCTGGGATTGAAGGTCAAGTCACAAGTAGACTGGACAATGCACAGTGCAACAAATGCTGCAGAACTGTTGCCTGGAATTCCTGGAGCAGAAGAGCCCATAATTTGCTTAATCACACAATCAGCTGTTTCAAACCGGCCGTACGCTTATTCAGTCAGCGCAGTAATGCCAAAACCCACATTCGCAAAAGCTGTCAAACAGCTAAACTTGTCTTTCCGAACCGGTTGCTTCCTTTGAACTTTCAGTGCTATTAATCAGATCAAGTAATTGAAGGGAACAGTTGCCACGATGCTTGCCCTTTTGACTAAGCCTAAGCCTTTAATAGATTCAGTATACAATTTGTGTACACAGTTTCAATGAAGGTTGGTGCACAATGGAAAATAAAAGACCAGATTGTAAAAAATACCCGGCCGCCCTCTTATGCATAACTGCCGGCTCTTCATTGAAGCTAGGGCGCCAAGGCTGCCTCGAGAGGCTGGCCCCATCGGGTGGCTGGAGAGTGGAACAAGTTGTCTGAGCATGCAATCCTTGGTTCCCTGGACACTTTTGGGGCGGCGGTTTTCGGGCTCCGGACGCCTCCGCCTCCATAGTCCCTCCTCTTTCATACATTCTTTGTTCCAGTAGGCTTTGTTTTCCCAACTGACTTTTCCCAACTTTGTTGGATGAATAAACAATTTAATTCAAAAGATAATTCCTGATGGGCTCAGCCAGTGTTTTCCAGCCGAAATTTATCAGTGGTCTGGCCTAAATGGTTGATGACGAGTGTGACATTAGCTAAAGCAATTTTATATCTGGTACACCATATATATATACTAGTAATATGGGTAAGTGGCTGCGCTTTGCGCAGCCACATTTTTCAATCCTTGAAAGCCTTTGAAATCTTCAGTTTCCTTTTATTTCTCCCTTGTTATCCAATAACTGGTGCCTGTTTATTACAGGTGTTATGAATTCTTGCTGTTTTGAATTTAGATATATATCTCAGCCAATATTTCTCAGCATATCATCAAAGCAATTTAAGTTCCACCATTTTCAGAACCTCTACTGATCAGAACTGGAAATTTATTTGATCAATAGCCGTATGCATAGCACATGAAAAATTGTCCTCTGGAATTGAACATCTGCATATCCCTACTAATTAATACCTTTCAACATCAGCTCACTGAGTAGGGCCAAAATGGCAAAAATTGACTATATTCATTGGCATTTTTCATTATTTTAATTCCAAAAAAGTGAAAAAGTAAATTAAAGGACTTGTAGAGAATTATTTTGCCTTGAATTGAAAAAAAAGTCCGACAGGAAAAGTCAAAAATTGAATGAGCTAGAGCAAAGTAAAGTTAAAAAAGACCTAAAAATGGCAAAAATCGAAACATTTTCACTCATAATTTACTATTAAGGAAAAACTGCGAGGACTTCCCTATATATTTTGGAGAACTCACTGAGTTCTATCCAAAATGATATCATATGCCTGGATACACTTTGAAACCATTCTGCACCGAGCATTTCATCACCTGTATTATATAAGATTAAAACTTCTATGTCTCTTGAATCGACTTTTAGTATATACACCAGCTTCTGATCGCTCATCATTTTGTCATTATATTGTTATTTTGTTTCGTTTTGGCCGGATACATTCAATGAAATCGACGCACTGAATCGAAAGCGCACTTCAATGACAGTGAAAAGAAAGCAAAATCCAGTGCTGAAGCTAAAGCTGATTGTTGGATGAAGCAGGGCTGAGGCAGACGGGGAATGAATTGGGGGACTCAGGTGGAGTGGAAGTGGAGGAGCTCTGCCTTGGCACCGAATGCACAGCCTCCAAGGGTGGAAAGAGACGGCTTTGGCGCTCGCTCAGCTCTGCTTCCCTGCTCTCCACAAACCTCAAATGCCAAGCAAATGCCAAATGCTGGAAGTGCTGCATGTCCAAGCGAAGAAGGCAAAGGAGGAGAATGGTAACGGTAGAGCATGGTGCCAGGGTATGTGGACTGTGTGAGCGGCGGCGAGGTGGGCTAGAATGGCCGGCCGCTGGTGAGCCTGGAAAGCAGTGCAGATGCGGCAGGAGTACAGGCCGACGCCCTCCAGCCAGTGGCGGGCCAACACGTGCAGCTTTTCCCTCCCCCTCAACACCCGCTCCGCACAGCCCCCGCAAGCTCGCGTCTCTCCCTCTCCCTATATTTCCATCAAATATTCTCTTTCAAGAACAGAGCAGCAGGCTGTTCTGTGGACTGTTGGAAAAGCAATGGGGGCAGGAGCAGAGGCTTGCGCTGCCTGAGCCTTCTTGAGTGCCAGGAGTCGGTGGAGGAGAGGCGTAGGGCGGATGCGAACTTGATTCAGTTTCATCCCGCTCCCCTGCATCACTGAGCCCCTTGGCCCTACCAGCCGCTGGTGGCCAGGCCCCGCCATCAGCTCAACTCACCTGTCTTTCAAGCGGGTGGAGTGCGGAAGCTGGGAATGGGACCATGGAGGGGAGGCGGGGCGGTGGAGTGGCCACAGGGATGGGCAGAGGCAACCGTGCCGGAGACCCCAGAGGGGGAGCCTGCAGAATGGGAGCATGCAGAGGTGGACGCTGGCCAGAGCGATGGCTGGGGAAGCAGGCGGCCAATAGGGAGTGTAGGTAGGCCTCCTCCTGGGGCATCAGTGGTGCCGCGGCTTTGCTCTGAAGGAAGGGAGGTGTGGGGTTGAAAGAGAATGAAAGAGGAGAAGAGGGCGGTGAGAACGGGGTGATTGGGGTGTGCGGAGAGGATGTGAGCGATGAGCTCGGACTGCTGCCAGCGGAGGGCGAAGGGGCAGGCGGGGCAGAAGAGGAGCGGGCGTTGGGAGTGGCGTCGGGCGTGCTGGAGGAGCTGGCCGGCGGGCGTCGCCTCCCGACACAGCTGGCACTCCCGCCGCTCCATCGGCTCTGTCAATCGGCTATCATTGTAGCTGCTAGGCTGCCAGCCTGAGGCCTGTACGGGTGGCCAGAGGGGTTGGAGCCAGGTGCATGAAAGGGGCGGGCGGCTGCTGTCGTAAGTGCCGAACCTCGCCCACCATCTCTATCTCACCCGCATCGCTGCCTCAACAAGGTTATTTTAGTCACTTTAGTTGCGGCTGCGAGAAAGGGAGAGATTTTCTGGCCAACATGTCGGTGGATTGTCTTCCGGGGTTGAGCTGAGACAGTGCTGAGGAGGAAAGGAAGGCTCTGGCTGGACTTCAGCTTCATCATCGCCTTTGCTGGCTTCTTCTGCAAGAAAGCTTCTCTATAGAATCCGGTGGCAAGAGGGCAGCAGCAAAAGTAAACGCAGCGAAGAGTCCTGGCAAAGGCTGGGCAGACTGGCATCCTGGGCCTCCGCCTCACTCCCTTGCTCCAGCTGCAAATCCCGCCTCCCCATCCAAGGCCGGGCTCAAAGACTGGCCAACCTCGGCATAGTCGTCGATGGCACTGCCCACAGAGCCAGCAGGCCCTTCATCCTCCTCCTCTTCCTCCTCCTCCAACTTCTTCAGCTCCTTCGCCCTCCTCAAGCAAAAGGCGGCAGAGAGTATGGTGGGCTAGGCGAATGGGCTCTAATCAGTACGGCAAAGGGTAGGAGTCGAGGAGGGACTGGATGGTGGAGGAGATGGGGGCGGCGGGCTGGGGAAGCGGCACCAGACGCGGCCTACACTGGATCGTCTTCACTGCCCTCCGCAGCCCCATTTCCCCAGCACAGTCGCCTCCAGTCCAATTCTACCCATCTAACCAGCCTTTTTCTGCTCATTTGCGCACACAGATTAGTTTTATCTCATCTCCACATCTGCATTGTTTTATGATAAGCCTCTTCCATTGTTTTCTAATCAGATAAGAAAAAGAATCTTATATCTCGTACCATGGGCAAAGCCACAGTGGGTCTCTTTTTTAGGAACACTCGTTTTTTTGGGGGAAAAGAGCTTTTATTTTATCTTGCCGATGGTACCAGTTATAGTATTTATTTCGCATTGATGTGGTGTGAAATCGCTGCTCTGAAATAACACTAAATAAATGTTTCAGTTTCATTCTCATTCATCCTGCAAGATAAAAGCGATGTGATAAAAGTTTGTGAGCACAATTGACGGCTCATTAGCACCCGGTCAATTGCAGCAGACAGCATTGAGCAGAGAATATGGAAGCCATGGAATCCATGGAAAGTTTTCATTAAAGCATTCTAACTGATATCATCAAAACGCTCAACTCTCAGCGCACTTTCGGCCTCCTTGCTTGCCTCGTCTTCGGGAGCTCATCGCTGAAGCATTCTGATATAATTCAGTTTCGTTTGGCACTTGAACAGTTGGCACTTGAATTTAGGGACCAAAAGGCATGATTCTAGGACAAATCGGTCCCAGGATAACCAGGGGCGGGATGCAGAATGTGAGCCATGATTTGCCACGACAAGACATGGGACGCGCATGGGATGGCTCACGGCGTCCGACGATGGAAAAGGGCTGATGCAGAAGTCTGAGCCTTCATTTGCCATCCCATCGGATGTCTCAGCCTGTGGCAAACGGCGGCTTACCGTGGCAAACGGCTGATTCAGATCTGATAGACACGATTTGCCATGATGATGGACATGCTTGGTCGTAATGATCTGTTGGTTTAGGGAAAAGAATAAAATTCCATGTCAGCAGTTTCAATTTTAAATCACATTTATCAAGTTTCCATTTTACAATTTTCCAAGTGAATTTATGCCAAAAACAAGGTATTCTTAGCTGTAAAAATTTTATTGCCATGATTCAGGTGATTTTATCAAAAATCCATTAATTTATGCATCTTAGAATTTTTGAAACCTCAAGATTTGAGGTTTATGATCATAAATCGGGATATATTAAAAATTCCCCAATGATATAAAAGGGAAACAATACTTATGAATTGATGTAGGAATTTTTATATGCCGTAGTTACATTCCTTTTTAACAGCTTGAAGATATCACCATGACAGAAGTACTTGACACAATTCAGCTGATTTTAGGTTAATCAAAATTTTAGGTTTTGGACAAAAAAACAAAAAATTACACCATGTGCCAAAATTGCTTACAATACATAACCATCATCATGCAAATTATCAGCAATTTTGTTAAAAAACCATTCGTTATTATCCACTATTCAATTTTATTTAAAATCAATATTGTCCTTTGGAAAGAGCATAGCCAGATTAAACCCATGGTCAAAACACTTTGCCAATACGAACAGAGCCATGTCTCACCATGGAAGCAGGGGTAGGCGGTCGGACATGAGCTCCTATGAACATGTCTCATGGCTCACGCCATGGCGCACATTCTGCATCAGCAGACATGAGCCATGGCAGACGTGAGCCATGGTGAGCCATCGTGAGACAATGTCTCATGTCCGTGGCTCACATTCTGCATCAGCGGACATGAGCCATGGCAACCGTGAGCCATGGTGAGCCACCGTGAGACATTGTCTCATGCCATGGCTTATGTTCTGCATCAGCGGACATGGGACAGGGTGAATTCATGGCTCACGGTGGCTCACGTTCCTATCTTTTGTTCATGGCTCACGGCTCATGGCTCACATTCTGCATCCCGCCCCAGGTCCCTGGGATAACTCGGTCGCGGGATAACTCAGTCCCGGGATAACTCGGTCCCTGGGAGAACTCGGTCCCTGGGAGAACTCGGTCCCTGGGAGAACTCGGTCCCTGGGAAATCTTGAGTAAATGTACAAATTGGGTTGTGCAAACCTAATTCTTTATTTTGTGAATGTTTTAGACCATCAAAAAACCACAAAAAGAGCAATGATTGCATTTCTAGGGAAACTCGGTATGCGGGAAACTCGGTTTCTAGGAAAACTCGGTTTCCGAAAAACTCGGTATGCGGAAAACTCGGTTTCTAGAAACACTTGTTTTCTAGCATACAAGGCAGATGGCGGATGCTGAAAGCGTAGCCCTTGTCCTCGAATGGCACGCTTGAGGTTTTCGTTGGAGGAACCTAGGTGGGCCGCGCACTACTGGCGATAGACAAAATTAACCTTGTTGGAAAATTATGGCTGGCAAATGCGGCTAACTCCCCCCAGAACCCCCCCCAAAACTTACACCCCCCCCCCAAGATATACACCCCCACTGAGTCATATATATTGAAAATTTTTTTATTGCCTTAACATACTTCTCTTTACATATATCTCGAAAATTAAACTCACGGAATTTTCATGTAGATGATTAAATACCTACTTTTTTTACAAACATAGTTAGTCTATACCGGATGGTGGGGGGTGACGTGACCAGGAGAGGGGCTCTGTCCCCTACCAGCAGTACCTTTCAAGATTCCAACTCAAAAGCTTAGATGCATGCTCATCCTCGACTAGGTCATGACTGTAAAAATATGGACTTAGTCAACCCAGATTGAGTTCATTGATGTTTTAAAGTGCTCAACTCGGTAAGGACTAACTAGTAGGTACTGCCACAGTCAAATGACTAAGCCTTTTAGTTTTTTGTGTTGGCTACGCCCGAAATACGGGTATAGACTAACTAGTAGCATGACGAACACGGTATAGACTAACTATGTTTCAAAAATAGTAGGTATTTAATTGTTTAGAAAAAAATTCATTGAATCTTTAAACTTCGAGATATGCAAAGAGAAAATAGTATGTTAAGGCAATAATAAAATTTTCAATATGTATGCCTTGGGGGGGGGGTGTAGTTCTTGGGGGGTGTATATCTTGGGGGGGGGGGGGGTTCGAGGAGCCAGCCGCAAATGCATTTGTGTGCCCAGCTAATTGAGATAAATCAAACAAAATTTTGATCTAATCACAGTAGGACTGCCAGGACTGCAAGGTACCGAGTTTTCCTAGAAACCAAGTTTTTTCTAGAAACTGAGTTTCCCTAGAAACCAAAGTTTTCTCAGAATAACTCAGTTTTCCTAGAAACCGAATTTTCCGCATACCGAGTTTTCCTAGAAACAAAGTTCACATCGTTATGCATTATCGATGCGTTTTCATTGTCTGTAACATATAGGACTTTACCTCGAATTTAGTGTTTGAAGTGCATTTATCTGTGGATGGCATACATTTGATTCTAGTGATCTTCTGTTAGAATGAAAGCATAGTTTCTAGGGGCAGCGCTGTTGACAGAGGATGCCGCAATAGGTGGCCTGGCAGTGGCATGCAGGGACGGAGCAGGTGCTGTTGTCGAAGACACACTGCCCGTGCGCTCCGCAAAGACCGATGGCATTGTAGGACGCACAGGTATCTGCCTTGATCTGCAGTTCCCTCCCTTCTGCAATCCTCTAGGAAGAGGGCAGAAGGAATCCTACGCTTCTCACAGTGAAGACCTAAGAAGCAGGGCGGGCAAGCACAACTGGCCGAGTAGTCCCCCTGGTTCACGCAGCTGCCTCCATTCTGGCAAACGTCCCCAGCCTCCGCGCACGCATCTGCCTCGTCTACAGTCACAGTCCAATACTTTCTGCTCGAGGCTGTAGACGAAGGCAAAAGGATGACGGGCGTAGACGATTAGCTTGAGAAAGGCCGCAGTCCCACTGACGCTGAGTCGGAGCTGGTTCAGGTTCTCGCTCCCGTTGCTCGTCCTTTGGTTCCCGCCGCCGTTGCAGGGACTGGAATAGAAGGGGTGAGGAAGAAGGGAGGATGGAAGAAAGGAGGGAGCCTGAAGGTGCTGCGCCAAAGGGATGGCTCCAAGTGAGCCAACTCCTCGATGCCTGCTTGGCCCTCCTCGCAGGCACTGGCCTCCACCAGAGAGTAGCCCAGACGCCAGGCCGTCTGCCCGCTATTCTCACGTCGAACTATGCTCTGAGTCATTGCCCAATCTCAGCGCCACCACTCTGCCTTTTATGCTACCATTTCATATCTATTCTACACCACATCGCAGTCCAACTCCGTCTGAGGTACAGAATAGATATGAGAGGCGGAATTGTGAGGGACAGCTTAGGATGCTCTAAAGCAGAACCTGACAGGCCCCGTTGATGGTACCGACTGGCGGGAGGCGGACTTGGAGGCCTGCGGGCGTGGGCTGAGCAGGGGTGGGCAGTCCTTCGCAGTGCACTGGATGGAAAGAGAGAGCTTGGGATGAGTGAGTGGAGGGAGATAGGAGAGAGCAAAGGCAACGCGTCCCGCACAGGGCCCCGGTGTACCAGGGCAGGCAGGCACAGCGCTGGCTCCCGCCCGTCAACGCCAGGCAACTGCCGCCGTTGAGACAGGGGCATGAGCTCGCAGCTGCTCAACTCAGTCGCCGTGAGTGAGCCAATTGCACCTAGCCTCGCCTACTGCTCGTGACTGGGCTGGGGATGGAGGAGGAGTAAGCTGGGGAAGTAGAAGAGGTAGGAGCTGGGGAAGTAGAAGCGGAAAAGCTGGGCTGCCTAGGACTGGAAGGCCAGGTAGTGGGTGCAGTAGGAGACTGGCTTGGTGAAGGCTGGGATGTGCTTGGCACCGGTGCGGTCGTAGAAACTTTCACAACTCTGCTGCTGGGGCTGGGTGTGCTGGATCTAATCAACTGAGTACGGATTTGTTGAGAGCGGGAGCAACTAGCCTGGGCTCAGCTGAAGAGGTGGTAGGTGTGATTGAATAGGGTGCTGTGGTAGTCTTCAAGGACTGCAATACGGCCAGTTGAATGGAGACGGAGGGAGAGTGGAGTGACCGGATCAAGGCACTGGGAGCCAAGGTAGCCATTGGCACAAGCAGCACGGTAGCTCATCACGATTTCGAAGCTGAGAAGATTCTCCTGTCATCTGCCAGGCCAGAGAAGAGGGTGGAACCGGCCATCGTTGCTGGGGTAGGTTGGAAAAGGGACTTTCAGACTGGCCAGCTGCGTGAAATTGACGCTCAATCGATCCAGAAGCACTGGATTGCTAGCCTTGTCCATGTTCCACACCGAAGCTTTAAATCGCACGCCCTAAAAAGGTGTCCAGAGATGGAGATCTGAGATGGTAGCTGTGATCGTAAGATAATTGTAATTTTCTGTTGAAACAAAAAGTACAAAAGGTACAGATGCTCTGAAAATGGTAATATTCTACGGCCTTTAGCTGAAAAAAGGTACCTGCCAGGGTCGACTAGTTGGAGGCATAGCGAAGGGAGTGCTCCAATTGCCATGTTTCTTGCCGTCCGCAAAGTCCACGCTCGGTGTGTTCAATCGAGTTTGGAAAATAGAAGCCATCGCACTCCTCACTGCGCTCCCGCCGCCACTCCAAACTTCATCTGGCTTCTGAGCAGAAAACCCCTCCCTCCCCAACCTTGAGGGGAGAGTCTCGAAACAGAGGCGAAGCTGAAAGAGGCAGGGACTCCCGACAATCCTTCACATACAGCTGGCCCAGGAAGGCCGTGAAGTCGTAGAGGGCGGCCGGGCGACAGTCGGGCCCGAGAAGCCTGGCCGCACACCCGCCCATATGGCGAAGGTGTAATGGCAATGTGACAGGGGTGATGGATGGAGGAGGAGGAGGGAGGGAGAACCAGAGGAGCCAGGGATCTGCTGCCGCTCTTGATTTGTCGGTTATGGCTGACATTGTAGAGGGCGGGGCCGCGGGCAGTGTCAAAGCGGAAGGTGTAGGCGTCGATGAAGTCCAGGAGGAGGCCCGGATCGTCTGCGTCCAGCACCGTCCACTTCACCAGCACGCCCTAGGATCATACGTCTCTTCTCAGTAAACCAGCAGTAATCAGCTGTGGGCAGGCTGCCTTCCAGGTCCTGTTGACGGTGATGTGGAAAGGATTGATCCAGTTGCCGTAGGTGGCGTTGTGGAGAGTGAGGATCTTCCGGTCGTCCAGGATCTTGCTGGTGGAGAAGTAGGAGCTGCTGGCGCAGGCCCTCGCATCATTCATGCATCTGAAAACCCTCGCATCAGTCCTCAACAAGGCCTGATGCATTGTTGGCAACCGTTTGGAGTCGTATTC